>CM045762.1:4033333-4284778 GCA_025200525.1 Camellia lanceoleosa | reverse complement strand
CTATAAATGTGCTTTATCTTTTACTTGCTCATCCATCCCGCAAAAAACGGGCATTGAAAGAAGCGATGCAAGAGCACTTATATTGAAATTCAAAAAACCCAATGTTGATCCCCTCGCCACACCTCTTTTTATGCCCATTCACATTCAAAGAACACAATGTTTGTTGTTGCTCTATCACTATCATTACAATGTGAGCACACAACAAGTGCTGGGTCAGACACGCCTATGTTTTTTTTTCAATCTCTATTGGACCTATAAGAACTCATGAAGGGTATATTTCCAAAATGAACATAGCTCCATTTAGTGAGGTAAAACCTAAGGTCCATAACTTTTCCATACCCTCTAGTGCAGAGGCAAGCCTGCGGAAATATCTAATAGTTCGAATCAAGGCTTGTTTTATAAACTTATTTTTACCAATATAAATCTGCTTTGTAACAGACCTGCACTAGTTTATCTTCACACCTAATGATTTGGATCAGGAACCCTGCTAATAATAGCTCTTATGCATTATGCTCTAGAAAACAATCTAATCAGATCCTCCTCGCTAGCAACCCTCACTTCCTCATCAATGAAATGTTCTATCCACATGCCGAAAAAGGCTACTAATCTCCTTCCTTGTAATTCGGCAAGGTTAGTATAGACGACTCATTGATCTCAAAAGTGGCATGATTTGCTTACCATTCCCTCTACTACCCAATGAAAACTTGACTTCAAAACCAGTTCCTACCCCATAAAAATAAAATAATTATATCAACTCCAAGATCACCTTAGCTTGTTTTCACTTTTTTTCAAAAAACACTTTAGAAAATTCTACTTTTTTATTTTCCATGTTTTTTTATTTTACCAATTTTTTTAATATTTTAAGCTACTTTTACTTTTTAGACACATTCCTAACATAAATACACCTAAAAAGTAAAAATTGTAAAAAAATATTTTAAAAATTCACTAAATACCAAAATATAAAAAATACAAAATTCAAGACATTTTTTATATTTTATGTATTTATTAATTTTTAAAATATTATTTTAAATTTTTTATTTTTAAATACATCAAAGTAAGCAGTATCTAAAAAAGTAAAAAAAAATTAAAATTTAAAAATATTCACTAAAAATAAAAAATACGAAAAAATCAAAAATTCAATTTTCAAAAATTTAATCTAGAAAAATTCAAACCAAACACACCGATTATAACCCTTTAAAACTTAGGAACGGTTGCTTATTATAACACGTAGACCATCTCCAACTGTGAACTAAAGCCAGATCGACGCAATTTGATGAAAAAGTCACTTTTCATGCTCCAACTCAAGAATCAGGTGCACCAAAGTGATATCAAAATGAAAATTCAAGAAAAAACATCAAATCGGCCAGACCAAATCACACGCACGATTTTCTTTCCGTCGCTAAATCAATTGCAATCGACTGTTAGTGGTGACATCAAAGAACTAATTCGGTTGCGGCCGAAGGACCAATCGGTCAACCTGCCTTTAGACAATCCATTTCCGGTTCAAACAGTCAAAAGGTTCAAACAAATTTAAAAAAAAATTAAATCTTACGCTTGATTTTACCGATTTGGTTGACCTTTCAAATTGAGACTGAATCAAAGAAGCAGAACTCATCAGAACTCTTGTCAACAAACCATCAGGATTAGTGATCAACCTCCATGCCTGTTTTACTCATCTGAACAGCTTCATTTTTTTCTTTCCTTTTAGCAGTAAGGCAGGCCCCACCCGTTATTTTTCTATGGTTTGTGTGTAAATTTCTAGATACAGATAATTATTTATTTAAAAAATTATAATAAAGAATCAATCACTGCTTAAACTTACTTAGCCCCACTCTTTCTTTTCTGTTGGTGTAGAGTTCATTTTTGTAAATCAACGAAACAAGAAACCAATTCACTATTGTTGTTATTATTTTTCCGTCTGATTCAATTTATCTATAGTTGTCTTCTTCTTTTTTTCTTTTTTTTTCCCCTTTATTTATTTTTTTTAATAAGGATCCATTTATAACAAACTGCATTCTTGTCAACTGAGAGAAATTTTAAAAATGTAGTATACTTGATGGTAAAAGTCAAAATTTAATAATAACAAACTCAGGCCAAAAGTTTTTCTCTCTCATTATGAGACTCAAAATGAGACTTGGAAAAATATATATATATATATATATAACCATTTGCATTATTAATAATGTCAAATTATGATATTTTGAAAGTATAGCATGTCAAAACTCAAATTTGACAATGCCATTTCCACTACAACAATGAGAGGCGCTCTAAATATGATTTTGGCCGAGGGATTGAATTCTCTATAGTTGGGCTTCTAATCGGAGAGATTATATTGGGCCTCAATGGGTCTATCTTGAGGCTCACTTTGATGATTTAAATCATTTAACTTGTAGGATCAATGAAGCAAAGTATTATACAAAAAATTAACATATTCAAAAATTATTAGTAATTTAATCGAATCAAATTTACTATTTTTTTATTTTTATTTTTATAACAAATGTAATTTGACCGTATGTACCGACATCCGATCAAACTTATTTTTTTTGTATGTATGACCTGGTCAGTGAATAATTTAGCTCACCAAAATGGTTCCACAAACCCACCAATACCTTTTGATAACGTTGGAATATCATATCCAGAATGCAGCCACAGTGGAAGCGCCACGTGTAACTTGGGCAATCACCAATGGTTGGTTAGTGTTATTAGCATTATCAAGGAATTTGGGTGGCCAGAGACATTACACACAGGGAGCTTTGAAGGCAGGCCAAGAAATTAAGAGAAAGTTGTCATACAAAAAGCACACAAAGATCAGAAGAAGATAAAGCATTAAAAAAAGGAAAAATTAAAAAGGAAGAGAAGAAAGGTAGGGAAAATGGCAGCCTCAGTAGTGATGAGTTCATTGAGCCTAAAACCTTCTTCATTCACTGTTGAGAAGACAGCTGTGAGAGGCCTCCCCTCACTGGCAAGAACTTCCTCTTTAAGGATTCAGGCCAGTGGTAAGAAGATCAAGACTAACAAGCCTTTTGGTAATTCATATCTCTCTCTCTCTCTCTCTCTCTCTCTCTCTCTCTCTATCTATCTATCTATATATATATATCAATTAATAATGCTACGCATATTACATTTCTATGTCATATTATACTTGTCATCTTATCTGTCAACACAATATTGGCGTAATGGGTCTTATCATTAATGCACATCTCCAATGCAGTGCTGACAACTAGACTAATACATCAATGATAAGATAAGATGGTAGAAATAAATAGATATTGTAACATTACTCTATATCAATATTCAATACATGCACATATATGATGAACATGGTGTTGAAATTAATTTTCAAAGGTTGAGTTTAATAGAGTTTTGAAGTTTGAAGAGTCACATGATTATATTCAAAGTGTCTTGATGTGTGCATGTGTGAAAGTACATATAAACTATTTGAAAGTTCAGATGTATTCAAAGACCATTATATAAAGTGACGTGGTCATTCGAGAATATACAAGAACAAGAAATTTAGAAGTAAAAACTATAGAGCTAAGTTCTTAAAAGATATTTGTGTTTCTCAGGAGCTCTGTACGACTTTCGAGTCGTACAACGACAAAAGTTTTTAATTTTCCTTATTCACACACGTCATATTGAGTTTTTCTATTGTTGACCTACGAGTCGTACACCCCCATAAACCTTTAATTTATCTTATTTTCACACAACATATTGAGTTTTCTTATTGTTTGTTAGTACCCATCATGTTCTGTTAGCATCCTAAACAGAATAAATTATTATTTTTCAACATGGTATTAGATTCCAACACATGGATATATAATCATGAATATATATATATATATATATATATATTGTATTTGTGTGTATATTCTTCTTATTTGTTTTTGTTCTCTATAATAAACCAGCCTGGATTTCAATAGATTACCCATAATTCTATTATGCAACTGTTTTGGTTCAAAGCTGAATATTGTTTTTTCAATTTAAAGATCGACATAAGAAGAACAAGAAGAACCAAAACCCAATAATTTTTACCTCGAAAAGTATCCCAAAAGTGAAGGAGTATAATGTAAATTTAAATTTGTGTAACATGAACTACATCTAAAATGATGTATTCCGCACATTTTCTAAGTAATTTTCCGAATAATTTTTCTAGGTACGTATTGTTGTTGAATTTGAAATGTGTTGGATCTATCTCTCAGGAATTAATGGAGGCATGGACTTGACGGATGGACTCGATGCATCTGGCAGGAAGGGCAAGGTTGGTGTCTCCCTCATATTCTCTTAAAAATTTTGTTATGCTATCTTAATGCACTTCTAATCGTATAAACTTTTTTAAGTATGTAACATTGTTGCTCTTTAAATTTCACGCTTGTTCTTATTACAGCTGTTTTCTTAATTGTTAATGGTATTTTGCTGTGTTAATTTCCCATAATAATGTATCCATCTTCCATTGTGGATTCAGGGAAAGGGTGTTTACCAATTTGTTGACAAATACGGTGCTAATGTCGATGGATACAGGTATATATATATGCACACACATGTACAAATAATATTAAAAGTTTAAAATTTTAACAGATCAATCAATATACCTTACATTCTTATAATACGTTTTTCTGTTATATAGCGATGATATTAATACAATGTAGCTAAATATCTAATTAATTGTTGCTTCCTGTATTTGCAGTCCCATCTATAACACTGATGATTGGTCTCCAAGTGGTGATGTCTATGTTGGAGGTAAGATAAATTTTATAATATTAAAATATCATATGGTGCTTGACACGAGACTGATTAGATGATTTCATGACAATCAACTCTATTAACACATACATTTTTTACTCATAATTGTAGTAAACAAGACATAAAGAGGCAAGTACACTAGTTAGTAAAAGTGTTCTAAACTTTTCATGGTTACTCTAACTAAACAAATATATACGAGATGTCACTTGACCAAATGGGCAGGGTTGGGATCAATTTTCTCTCCCACTTAACCAATGAAGTGGTTCTCACAGGGCCCAAGTTCATTTAAAGTTAATCATTAGTCGATGATAGCTTATAGCACATGAAAATGCTAGTGGTAAGGTATCATCTTTGATTACTATTGATATGTTTAGCCCAACTTTTTACAAACTGAAAGTCAATAATCTAAAAGCAAAAGTTAGAAGCACCCTTCAACAGTTTCTAGATTATCAGCTAATTTAAGTTATTTCTACCTCATAAGCACTGCATAAAACACTTCGTATGTTTAGATGAACTGATAAGAGTGAGTATTGGAAATGCAGGTACCACAGGATTGTTGATATGGGCAGTAACCCTGGCTGGCATTCTTGCAGGGGGTGCCCTCCTTGTTTACAGTACAAGTGCTTTGGCACAGTAGAAGACTCATGACTCAAGACCTCCCCTTTTGATAATTCAAGTCTCGTATTAATTGAAGTCTTTTCAAAAAGTACTGTGCAAAACAATACCATTATGCATGCATGAACAATATACTTTTTATGCTTTTGAAACTTGATCTGTAATCTCTGCAATATTGTTTTGGTATGGAATTGTTTTCATGCTCGTAATATGTTTGATGTGAATTAATCTTATATCTGCCTTTTTTTCCCATGTAAACTGCAGGACATAGTTTATTAAAACAAACCTACCATACTTAAAAAAATAAATGAAATAAAATAAAATAAAAACAAGCACCTAAATCCATCCAGAACTTGGATCAGTCTTTGCAATGATTTTGTTGTCTTTTTACCACAATTTGACACATCACTGAGAACCCAAATCCAACAACTCAGATTTAATTTTAGAGTACAAACCCCAAAACTACAACGCTTGGGGTGAAAATTAAAACAAAACAAAAAAATCTGAAACATATCAGTTATGGGGTCAAGATTCAGGAACTCTCCAATGGCTGTGTGTTCTAAGATCAGCAGCTGTGGTGTTATATCCTATGAATTTCACTTCGCACTGCAACCTATTCTGGGAGAAGTTCAAACTGCTCCATTTGGATATTGATAGGTCTTGGTTTGACATAGTTTACGCGTTATTGGTTCTGGAAGAGTTAATATCTATCTCCATTAGGTAAACCCTTTCTTACCCTACTTTGGACTCATATTTTGTTTGTATACAATCAATGAAGGCCTCCCCAACAGATGTTGCAACGCCTTCAATTGCATGCTCTTACTTCGTCTTTCCCTTAATAAGTCATCAAATTTGGTGCTTTTTTCATCCCCAGTTGCTATGGGGAACAAAGGAATACTTTCCCAAATTTCATCATCCTATCCTCAGCTCCTCTAGAAGCAATTTTCCACGGCCACCTCCCACCTACTTCCTTCTCTTTCGCCTCACCACACTACACCATATCTCCAATCAATGGTTGGCCAGAAGCCTGGCTCCCAAACCATCGTAAAGTACCAGGCTGGGTTTTTTGTAATTGAGCAAATCCAAGAAAGTCCCTTGATATATAGAGTATTTTTTCACCTCACTCGGCCTTATTTTCATCATCTTTGAAGAGACAAACAGATCTTATGAACCATAACTTCCTGCCCCTGTCATTCTTGTAACACTAAGCATAATCCAGCTCCAACTTGTAAAAACTGTTTACTGTAACTCCATAGCTTTTTCTGTTTGGCCACTACAACCATCTATAGAAATGTCTCCAGTCATTTTGGGTCTTGAACCCGTATGGGGTGATGGGCGTCTTCAGATCTGAAATGAGGTGAACACAAGACCCAACCCTAGCGCTTTGGAATCACCATAGAGAGACTTTACCAAGTCGATTATGTAGCTCCTTCGATGTTTAGAATAATATAGTGCCATATTCCTTGTGAGATTGTAAAACAAAACATGTATTTTGTCAAAAATAATCGTATGTGTTACCCACTAATTACAATCCACAAGAACCAGACTAGGACAGATCACATCCATATCCTTTTTTTCACTTTAGGATAACCTACTCAAAGGTTAGTTCAGAAATCACTGCTTTCGCCACCAAAATATAAACTAAACAAAACTGTATAGCTTATCATACTAGCAAATGCCTCAAATCACTGGTTATGCCTGAAATTAGCTCCCTTCCAACTTCTTATTGGCACAAAAAATCTGTTAGCTTTATATTTGGTTCTCTGTACCCTTGAAGGCTCAAGTGTTCGCTTTAAGAAACATTGATAAGACCCTGCAAGATGAACATTGGCTTAAAAGTCAAATAAGCATCTATAGCTTTGGGCCTGTCCTCTTATATACCAATTTCGTTTGCCAATAACTTAGATTCCGTTAGATGCTATTGCACCTAAATAAAGAGCTTGAAGGATTTCCTTCCATGTAGCATCAATGCACCAACCAATAATTAGATGCTTTGGACAACCGAGCATTTCATGACCTTTTTTTCTTTTTTTTTCCCATGCCATGGTGGTCATCTTGTTGACCTATTGATGACCCTTTTTCATACCAAACAAAACCATTCTAAAATCTTAAAACAGATAGAAAAATTCAAATATTTGTTCCAATTAACAAACAAAAAGTTATTGGTACATAAAAAAAAAAATTGAGCATCACTTGGGTTAACAAGGGGATGTAAATATTCAAGAAAAGAAGTACCTCTAATACATGGCTCATGCTAATGTTGTCTGGCACTTTCTGTGTCTGCTTTTTCTGCAAGGCATATTTAATCGGTAAGTTACCACCACCAAAGAAGAAACAAGTTAAGCATGCAACGAATTAAAGTATGAATCATCTATGTGGAGAGAGAGAGAGAGAGAGAGAGAGAGAGAGAGAGAGAGACTTTAGCAATTAACACTGCAAAACATGAAGCATTTGCGATAGCTGCCTGCTAGGTCTACATAATGAAGTTCTAGTTTCTTATTCTTCGAATTAGGCTGCAGTAACTTGGGAACAGGCAATTATTCTTCCCTCCACCCCCAATTCACCTCTTTCTTTATCTTTTAGAAAGCAGTATCAGCAATACATATATTGGTACAATCACGATTAACACCATAACAAAAACTTAGACCCCCAACAATTGTAATTAACTACAGTGGTTAAGTACATACAGCACCAACACACATTATAATAACTAATCATATCGAAGAAAAGACTGGAAAATAAAACATGTAGACGGTAGAGAGATAAATACCATGTAGCAAGCCCACAGACAGCATTCGATCAACATTATCAAGACGCCGTTGTATAGATTTCAAAAGTGTATTTAATGATGTAACTCTTTTTCTAACTCCAGAAATCTTGACAGCATGCTGCATAATGAATGGCACCGCATCTTCTAACAGTTGGTCAAGCTCTGCCAAAGTTGAAAACGATGGTAGAAATCAGTAAATTAACTGAATTTTGGAAAGAATGAAAACAAGGCTAACAAGGCTAATAAGGCAAACAAAATAATAAGTCTGTATAAACTTGACTAAATGGAACGTGATATGATATAAGCAAGCCCTTCTCAATTTTACAAATTGAGGTTAACTGGTGCAGTAACATATCATTGTATTGTTCGCTGGTAGCAGCACTTATTGGCATAATGGTCCAATGTGAACCAAATCACAAAGTAATAGTTTCTCTTTCTCTTTCTCTCTCTCACACACACACACACACTCTCTCTCTATATATATACACATACTTGTACATGTATATGTATATATTAAATCATTTTGAGGGGGGGCTGATTAACATTGTAGCAAAACAATTCTCATCCAGAAAGCTTATGCTGCAGTTCTTCAATATCATTTTGGGTTTCTATCCCAGATTAACCCATCAAACAAACCTTATTGCATGATACCATTATTATGGGGTCGACCTAAAAATTCAGTAGTAAATCTTAATTGAGCACATTGGGGGGAAAAAATATTCCATCGTAAAAGCTCCAGCAGGAATGACATTGTTGAGTTGTATTCTGGATTGTTAAAATAATTATGATATGCCAATAAAAATATGTATATACAAACCAAACAAATTGGTTGGTTAGCACAAATGGTATCTCTCTGGTTTCCTTCTTTCCCTTTCTTTCATAGTTCGTTTTTGGGGAGGGAGGTTGAAATGGAATTGAGTTCTAATTTGAGTAGATTAGACTGACAAGCATTCTAATATTAGGGCATCTCCAGCAGCCGCTACTCCACTATGCATTTCAAATTCAAATTTGAGTATAAAAAAATAAATAATAAAACTCTCAATACCCTCTCCAATCTTTTACTTAATCTCGTATCAAAGTGAGTTTTACTCAAAATTTTGAAAGCTATTTTGTGGTGTGAAGCTTTTACTCAAAATTTAAACTTCAATGTGAATTTGTCCATTGGAGTGCTTCTTCATATCAAATAAAACGTTTACTCAATTGAATAAAAATTTGAGTAAAGGAACATCTGCAGCATTTTCAGTCCTCTCCTACCTAATCCAACCATTCTTTTCTCATCTCCTAGTTTCCCAATCAGACTCTGTTCATACCCAAATGAATTAAAACTGCAATATACACAAGCTTCTATGTAGCTCCACATTAAGCTCAATAAGGCAAACAAAGTTGAAAAATAAACTAATTGACAATATTAAAAAAAAGAAGAAGAAAGGAAGATGAAAGGACCTCGGGTAAGACGATCGATGGCGAAAGAGAGCTGGTCCTGGCTACGAACGGTGTCCTCAGCTCTGGAATCGAAATCCGTAATTACAGAAGAGAGCACAGAAGAGAAGCCCTTGGCCACCGAAGAAGAAGATGAAGAATAATTGTGACCATTGATGGCAGCGTCAGTTGTGTTGGGCTGAGGCACGTTATCTTCCGCCGCAACGTTTGAATCGTCGGCGCCGGATAGATCGAAAACACAGGCCTCCTCGCCGGAATCGTCGTGGTGGTTGTCTGGGGTTCCGGCAGACATCTCCGATCGAGAATTTGGAGTGAGAGTATAATCTTTTGCTTGAAATTATTCCATTGGAGAAATTTCAGAGATGTGAGACTCAAATTTGGAGGATGAATTTTGTTGGTAGAAGATGATGAAGTGGACGAGATGCAAGCAACTCAAAGTGGTACTAGTATTTTGGGAAAATTACAAATGTGTGGAAAGTTCTTAGTTATTTACAAACAAACAAAAATTACAACACATGTAATTTACAAATACGTGCAATTTTTAAATTTTGAAGAAAGAAAATACCGGCCTTGTTTGGTTTAGGAGATAAGCTTTAAAAAAAAATTTGGAAAGAGAGTTTAAAATTTTTTGTAATTTGTTTAGTTGTATATTTTGAAAATAATTTTGAATTTTGAGAGTTTGTGATGATTTGATATTTTATTATAATTAAGTAGATATATATATAAGAGAAAAAGTGATTGAAAATGAGAGAGGAGAAAGAAAAAATTATTGATTGATGTGTAGGAAAGAGAAAGTAATTTTGAAATTTCTTTTAAAAAAATTACAAATCAAACAAAATTTCTAAAATTTTTCTCCAAAATCTTTTTCCCAAAACCAAACCAAAACAAGGCCACCATGTCTCTCCTAGCCTTTTTTTTATAAATTCTCAATATTATATCTTCTCAACCTTCATGTTCTTTAGCAAAAGATTTTGAGTCTTATCCTCAGACATTTTTTTACCATCATCTATCCTTTATTGATAACTTTATTATTTTTGCACACTTTTTGTCAATCTCAATCTCAATTTTATCTTTGTTATAACCAATCATTTGTTATTCTACACAACAATTAAGTCGATCAAAATTTTAGTCATTACAACTAACAAAAAACATTTATTACTTCTCCTATCACGATTTCACATCCTTAAAATACTTGATGCAATTGTCTTTTGTACTTAATGCAAATACAACTTATGAACGATTAAGAAATCATGTATATTGATTCGAAAACAATCTAAAATATATGATGTCTAATGAATAGTTGAATAATTTTGCAATTAATGTATATTTTTTAAATATATAAATGCTACACACACAATTTTTATTTTATTTTATTTTATTTTTCGGAATTATGTGTAAGGCAAGGTTTTATGACCTTTTGGGCTCTAAGCGGAAAAAATTATATAAAGTTTGTGTTTGATTTCTTTAATAGCTGAATTAATGAAAAATATAGATTGTGACGAGAAATAGCCAACATTTCAATATGCATTTTAAAATAATTTTCAAGTACATTACTTACGCAAAATAATTTTTTTGTTTTTTTTTATGCTTTAATATTTTTTGTTTTTCGTGTTCGTATACTATAAAAAAAAAAAAAAAAATGAAAAAAAGCCAATCACAAATGATTACTTGGCCGGCCCATCAAATTTCACTAAACTCGGATCCAAGGCCCACTTTGATTAGGGCATAAACTATGGAAACCCTAGTGCTATATATACCAAACAAGAGCCTTTCTTACGGTTCTCGCAGTCGCTGGTTTCACCTGGAGAGTTCTGAGAACAGAGGAACCAAGAGAGAGAATCGAACAAGTCTCTGAGTCGCGATGAGGGCTAAGGTTATTGTTCTTTCATTGATTCTATATTTCATTTTCTCTATTATGGTTTGGCAGCTGAGAAATTCAAGAAAAAGAAAAGAAAAGAAACTTGGAATCAATGCTTGCTTGATTATTAGTATTTGTTATTCGTTGTTGCTTGATGTAATATGTATTTTATGCTCTGAGCTTCTTATGTTATGAAGAAAATTACTGGGTGTGGTTTTGCCCTGATTTGAATTCCCTTTTTTGTTTTTTTGTATATTTAGCTTCTGTATTTGGATGATGTTTCAGATTCAATTTTAGCTAAATGGGTGAAATACTGTATAGATTATGATATGGATCAATCTTTTAGTCCATTTTTTATTGTAAAAAAGCTCTCGCTGCTGTATTAGGTAATGAATAGAAAATTGGTTTGATGGTTCTCTAGGTATTTATAGAAATCATAATCATAATAATCATATTATTTTTGTGTTTCTGAATAGATTGTATAGAGAAAATGAATGCAATTATTAAATTGATGTGTAACTTTGTATTCTTTTGTAGTCTCTATAGTGACAATGTATTTATAGTAAAGCCATTTGAATTGAAATAGCAAAGATCAACATAACAACAATAATATAAGGTTGTCTAAAGTATTTTTGTAAATGGTAGTGTTAGTGTGAGGCCTCTCTATGTACTTGCTAATTTTGTATCCACCAATCCTCGTTCCTCTGATTTCCTGCAATCTCAGAGTTCATTGTTTGGGATTGCCTGGCTCTGTTCCTCCATTGTTTGAGTGATTTGAAATGGGTTTCTGAGGTTTGAACTATACATGTCTTTATATATTGTGTGAATTGGAGGTCCAATGCCACGTTGCCAGTAGCCACCAAAAGCATTGACCAGCAATGCTATGATTGGACCAAAATCAATCTTTTTGTTTTGCATTTTGATAGGAATCTGTGGACTGATTAAATACTGTTCGTCCATGGAGCCGGTTTTGTGCGATTACATTTTCTATACCCTTCTATTCTAGTTGCTAGTTGCATTTATTGGAAGCTTAACAATTTGTTCACTTGCTCCTTGTAGTGGAAGAAGAAGCGCATGAGGAGGTTGAAGAGGAAGCGCCGAAAGATGAGACAAAGATCCAAGTAGACAATGCATTTCGACAAGAAGATGGCTTCTCCTGATATGCTTTCATCTTCTTCATCACTTGCCCGTGGGAGTTGGAGGATTTTGAAGGGGGAGCATGCATTGTCTATTTCAGTCCTTACGTCTAGTTTCAGTATTTGTCGCACCTTTAAGAGTTTAGGGTTAATTGTTTTTGAGTGTACTTCTGTTTTGTTTTGATATGTCTTATCTGCAACTGAATGACTTATGGAAACTTTTGTTAGAAATATTACCTACCTTAAATTTGAATATCAAGTGGATTGTTATGGTCAAGGTTTTAAAGCGGTCAAGAACTGCTACGTAACGTCGTTACGCTTACATAATGGTTGTGGTGGTTATCGCTATCCGTTACGGCCGCTTACGGTGATTGAGATTCACAAGTGTGTCAGCCGTAATGGCTGCTATAGCGGTTGTAACGGTGCTGTAACGGCCATAACGGCATGTTACGCACCGTTATGTATTGGTTCCAAACTGTTTCTTTCGAAAAAACACAACAAAAAAAAAGTTGAAAATAGAGGAAGAGAGAGAGAGAGAGAAGAGGAAAGATAAAGATGTTATTGATTTGTTGAAACTGTAAGACTTATACTATTTTATTCAGTTGCTATCACTCAACTATTTTGTTTGTGTGAGTCTATTTATATATTGTTTGAAAATAATAATAATAATAATAATAATAATAATAAGTGTGGTCATTATTTATTTGGCTTGATTAAAAAATATATATATATATATATTTAGTCTTTTATTTATTCTTATACTTTTGTCATTAGTTAGTGGTTGATTTTTTGTATAATATAAAGTCATTAATTATTAAAATAAAATGTAAAAAACTCAGTTTATAGTTATTTAAAAATATGAAATATATTAGATTATACTTAAAAATTTATAAAAATTGATCAATATTTATTTTAAAATACAATAAATATGATAATGGTAAAAAATGTATGATCGGTAAGTTTTTTTCAAATTGTACAAAAATAAAAAATTCACAGTTTCACGCCACGGTTTTTACACCGTAACCGTGTCACTTATCGTTACGGCAAGAATCGCTTCCAAAACTTTGGTTATGGTCCTTGTGGCGGTTAATGTGAGTGGTAACTTTTTTAAACATGCGTTTGTTCAAGTGTGCCATTGCCTTGGTCAAATGGCTTATGCAGATGTTTCTTGACATCAACTGGTTTGTTAGTGCTGAAAAAGACCCAGATCTGTGGAGTACTGAAGGCAAAAGGATAAGCCAATGTGCTAAATACATTGAGGGCATGTTTGATTGGAAGGATTAGAGTATGGGATTAGGATTATTAATCCGTAGGCCTAATTATCCTATGTTTGTTTTGATATTTTTTTTGGATTATTAATCAAATGGATAATTAATCCAACAAATTTGTAGGATTATTAGTAATGGGATAGGGGTGGGATTGTGAATACCACACTAATTTCATAGGATTGTTAATACCTCACTATTAGTCTTGTGGAATCAAACATAGTCTGAAGGTGCTGATTATTATCTTTTTTACTTCCCTAGTTTCCTACTGAATCACTGTCAGAATTAAAGACAGCATGGCAGGGCTTGAAGTTTAGGGCTTTGGTCCCAAAGCTTTATGGGTAGTAAATTATAGTTTATGTGCTGTTTAGCAGCTCTAGTAGCCATGATTGAGCAGCAAATTGTTTGTGGTTTATCGTCCTATTGGAAAATTGCTTAATTGTATGGACCTTCCTGTTCTTCTCACTGAATGGTTTGATAAACAAACTGAATTTTCAAACAGAAATTGCATGTCTGACATTTTTATAATTCCTTTGCCCCAATAGCCAGCGTCCACAACTCCTTCACCAAGAGTCTTTTCTCGAAAAACTAATCTTTGGAAATCCAAGATCTACAAGTCTCTCCTAGACAATCACTCTCAGAACCCAGTTTAGGCTTTAACTCGTACTTCTGAAGCATGGACACAACTTACTTCTGAAGCATTGGGCATGTGAAAGACATTATATGGAAAATCTCGGAAAGTAAACCATGTATACGATCCCGTTGACTCTTAAGCACTTCAATTGGGCTCATGCTAATTTTCTATCAAATGAAGATAGTACAAACATGCTTTACTCTGTAATCCAACTTTTAGACTTGCTTTTCAAATTTCTAGTAGAAGTTCATGCTTGTGTACTAAGATAAAACCAATAATAGTTACTATGTATACCTCACGATAACCATAGAAGTAGGTCAAAAACAGAAAGTGTGATTATTTTGGAGAAGAGCATGAAACACAAACAATATCAATTTTCAAAGAGAAAACCTGTTCAATTAAATAAACAAAAAAATAATAGAAAAGTATGAAAGAAGAAGAAAGATGCAAGTTATTTACAAAAGTAACAGACTTCAACAAAGATCAGGATTGAAAGGTATAATCATCAATATTGAACTTGCTCTATGCCACCTTCAAAATGTTTTGAATACAATGTCAATTTCTATATTGGCTTTCATTTCATTTGTACAGTTTTATACCCATAGTTGAACCAAGCTCTCCTCTTCATCTGGTTTTGTTGATCACAAATCCTGGGCCTTGTTTGCTCTCCTCTCTATTCAAATTTTCTTTCAGATTTCTTTAAACGGTCTATACTGATAACCCCTCAAGGTCATATTGCATGACAAGTCTCTCTACTGTATTCCGACTCATGACTTGCCACAAATGCAACTTTGTCAAAACAACCGCTATGTAGCTCCTTCTCATCTTCATGCACAATACCTTCCACTATAATGGAATAAGTTGTCTCATTAGGCATGTGCCCCTTTTCAATCATCTTCTCAAAAATCTCCAATGACAAATCAGTTCTTCGTGATTTGCATAATCCAAGGATAAGTGCATTAAAATTGTCAATATCAGGCCTGCACCCGTTTTCTTGGATGATCTTGAAAATTTCCATCGCCTCATCTAGCATTCCTTCCATGCACAATCCTCTTATCAAAGAGGAATAGGTAAACGAATCAGGAGTAAATCCACACTTTGTCATTTCATATAGAAGCAGAAACGCAGGATATGTGTTTCTTTTCTTACACAAGCTCGAGATCACGCCTCTGTAAAAGTCATGAATCGAGGAGTTCTGCTTGTTTCCCAAGCTTTGAATTATCGAGAAAGCCTCTCGCACCTTCCCTTTCTCACAAAGCACAGCAATGGCGTTATACGTTCCGTCATTGGGATAGCAATGACGGTAAATCATTTGGTCAAGACACTTGACTACATCATCTGCTTTCCCTTCTTTGCATAAACGAGCAATGATTGGGTTGTAGGTTGCAGCGGTGGGTTTGAATGGTCCCTTAAACATTTCATCTAACACCTCAAGGGCATGATCAGTCCGACCATGATAAGCAAGTGAACCAATTAGTATATTGTGGGTTACCACCGATGGTGAACGATCTTCGCCTACCATCTCTTCAAGAATCCCATTTGCCTCTTCCCACCGCCCCTCGTAGCACAAGCTCCTCAACAAAATATTATGGCTCACTACATTGGGAATAAAACCCTTGGATGGTAAATCCCTTAAAAACCTCATTGCTTCCTCAATTCTGCCTTCCTTACACAACCCAGTTAACAAAACATTGTAGCTAACCAAATTAGGCTTCCCACCCTTATCAATGATCTCATCCAAGAGTTTCATCGCTTCGTCGGCCCCTCTCTCCTTATAAGCAGCCTCTAGCAAGAATGAAAAAGTGAATGCATTTGGAACAAGCCCTTTGTGCATCAACCTTTTCAAAAATTGCAAACTTTGATACAAGTTTCCTTGCATACAAAGCCCTTTAATTAGAGAATTGTAAGTAACAGTATTGGTTGGAAACCCATGTTCTTCCATTTTTTCGACTAATTGCATTGCGTGCCCAACATTCCCTCTCTTACACAAATGATCCACCAAGAAAGTGTAAGTAGATGGATCCGGGTGAGCTCCTGAACTCACCATCATTTCCATAACCCTAGTCGCCTTTCGGAGTTTGCTCGATTTGCAAAGATCATACAAGAGCTGAGTGGCATGAGCCACATCAGGCTTGTGACCCTTCCCAACCATGTATTCCAAATAGAGAAAAGCATCATTGAGTCTAAGATCTTTGGTTCTTGGGTCATTCTTGGAAGACCTCCAATTGGGGAGAGTGAATGCAGTGTCCTTTGGAGATATGGTCATCTGGGTAGAGGCTAAAACTTTACAGAAACCTTTGTTGAGTGAAAATGAATGGATGTTTGGGATCTGGGAAAAGAACCCACAAGATTTTCTTGGATTTTCTGAAGATGGGTTTGTTATAGGGGACACTGAATTTAGCAGGGCTGCCATGAATTTGAAGAAATTTAATGGTGGAATGTTCTTGAAGAAATGTTTTACTTGATAGTACTACTATAAGGGTATTGAACTACTTTGTTTGGCATGAAAGAAAAAAAAGAAAAAGAAAAATCAAGATCTTGGGTGTGTATTTGCTGCTAAATGATTGAATAAGAAGTAGATGTGAACTAAGAGAAAGATATAATGGTAGATAGAAGAAACAATACACTGAAAGTTGAACATGAAAAAAGAAGTTGAACCAAAAGGAATTAAAAGAAGAAGGATAAGAAAGGAGTAAGGGGAAAGAGAGATGTGGGAATAATTGATTCTTACACTGGGTGGTGTTGTTTTCAATTCTTGATTCTTCTCAAGCAAGCAAAGAGATACGGACAAGATCAATTTTGTTTGCCTCTCTTCCTTATTATGTTGTTAGGTTTTACTTCCAAAAAAAAAATAATAAATCTTATTTTTGGTTCTCTGTAAAATGATTTTTTTTTTTTTTTTGGTTTTAATTTGTGAAGTCCACAACTCCATCCCTCGTTATCCGAATGTTTAAGTGGATTTATGAACGTCACGCGCGACGTAGGCGCGTGGTCACCTGTGACTCTCTCAGCCTCTCCCTCACTCTCTCAGGAAATTATTGGATGAAGTCGATGTGCTGCTTAAGATTTACAATTGGTTAATCTTTATTTGAATTATGAATTTAAATAAAAATTAAAAATAAAAAAATAAAAAAAATATTTGAAATCTGAATGATATAGAGCTATACTTCAGCCTCTTGTTTACTTTTTAAATCCATAATCCAAAAATTATATGATAAATGATATGAAATATTACTCCAAAATCACCAAACTTGTAGGGCTTTCCAAATTTCAATTCACAATTTTTTTTTTTTTATCTATTTAAAATAATGAATTTTTTATTTTTTATTTTTATTTAATCAATATAATTGAAAATTTCTTATCAAGAAAAATTGTAAGTGTTGTAACTATTGTGACAATAATATTATAATAGTAATAGCGACATTGTGTTGAAAGTTGGTAAAAATATTTTAAATTTTAGTGTACAAAAATTATTTTATACGCATGTTAAAATATTGTTAGAACCTTCAAAATTAATTTCATAATTTTCAGAGCAAGTTGATTTTTTATTATTTATTTGATATTTATATTTAAAATTATCACACATTTAGGTAACAAATTTTAAGACAAACTTTCATCAATTGAAAGGAATTTAAAAGGAATAACACAGCCATAACCCATGCATTGAGCAAAAAGCCAAACCACACTAACAGTTGCAGTGGTAACAAATTTAAGCCACAGATGACCAAATTTAACACAAAACACGGGACAACAAAAACAATTATAACACTAACAACATCATTTTGTGGTAGTGATTAACCAAATTTGACAAGACAAAACTACTAATTATGAACATTTTGCGCATTCCCAGACTCTATTCCACCACCAGAACAACAATATAACATAACCTATCCAACAGATGGAAAAACAAAATATGTTTTTTTCTTCTTTTTTTTTCCTACCTCCCAAACACTAACAAGGAAACCCTCCAAATGGATCCTGTACATTCTAACCCCTACTTCCTCACCACTAATGTCGAATTCCACAACAGAGCAATTAAAACAAGCTCAAAGGATATAAAGAAACAGGCATCACAATACATAGAATACTTACAAAATCTTCCAAAGCAGCGGGCATGACTGTAACACCAACTAAACGTGTAAATGTAAAAAAACTAAACCCGACTGCTATTGTTTGTAGTGTCATTCCTCGTACTTTAATTCCTTGCTGTGCACAAACTTATTCCAATGAAAACAGGTGTGGATCGGTACTCCACAATATCACCAGCCATCACATGTCCTATCCAAATTCTTCATGAATCAGTTTCTCCATGGCTTGAACCGACAAAGCATCACTCAAAACTCATGTGCCACCATTCCCTCCCCCATGACCGTTAAAGCCCAACACAGGCATGGAGCGTTGTGCAAAATCCAATAGGAGCTTCCTCTGGTGCTCATCGGTATGAGGAAGACTTGAACGTAAGAGCTCAACCGGCATCTCCTTACTGATAGCTCTTGCTGCATCTGCCCCAATAACAGCCATGTCAGGCGAGGCCTGCATGAGTAACGACTGCATAATAGTATCGTACTTAGTAAAACAATATTTGGTCAAAAGGCCAAAATATGCATCAAAAGAGGCTTGCCAAAAGGCCCGATTAGGCACGCTACAGTTGCCAGCAGCATGAGGATCGGTTAGGAGTTCGGTTGCCCTATCAAGAATGGATTTAAGGATAACAGAAGCCCCATCTCCAGCAGAGCTTCCAATGGGGCGGAGTGGAGGATGCTCCGAGGAACAAACCACAGATGCAAGACAAGAACCTAGTGCTTTAAGATCCATGCCACAAACGCAAGATGAGACAATCCTTGCAAGATTGATGGTTGCTTCAGATGCTCCTGGATCGGTCGGGAGGCCACCAAACAAGAACCTCAAATGACGGGAAATGGCCATGCAGACTACTCGGATTAGCTCACCACTGGGATTGAGAAGTTGAAGGTACCTTGAGAGTAACTTCCGGCCCTTGGGAAGAGAGACTAACCGCAAGAATACAAGGTCATCCTCAGGAGCTAAATCAACAGTGTGGCCATTTTTGCCAAGTGGGTCAACCAGTTGAAGCGAAGCTGCCAGCCCTTCTAGCAGGACCTGCCTCCTCCTTTTCAGCTGATTTCCACCATCTTGGAACTGATTGAATTGTAGAAATCGGTCAATATCATCCACATCAAGAAGAAGACAAAGGCCATCCTCAATAGTTACTCTAGCTGCAAGCATAGGCTCCTGTTCCAATGGTTTCTCAGATGCTTTTTGTTCAGTGGTGCCAGCACTGGATGAATTTGGAGGGTCAACCTCGAGAAGTGGTCGTGGCCTACGAATAGAAGGAAATGCAACCCTCCCTAGAGCATCGACCTGGAGATAAGCATGTGGTTCGGTATTAGCACGAGCTCGGGAAGAAAGATCCCTCAGGTGAGTAGGGCAGAAGTGATGTCTCAACTTTGCACCAGTAGATTTTTTTGATAGACAAGCTTGGTGGTAATAATCATCTACATATGGATCGTTACTATGTGTTGCCGCAAGCTGCATTCTGAGAATATTCTCAATTTCATCAGATGACATATACTTTGATCTGAATTGTGGCCACCCACTATCAAAGCCCTGTTGAGAATAACGCAAGCTCTGTCTACCTTTTGGAATTGATTTAGGTCTTTGATCTCTCAAATCAGAGAGCCCGAGAACTGCTTCGAGCTTGTTCATTATTGGTGGAGATGGAGAAAGATGGGGATTAAATAGTTGGGACTGCAGTGCTGACATTTGACCGTATGATGGCTGAAATGGATGATGATGCAGTCTATGCTGTTGTGATTGCTGTTGTGGCATTAACTGCTGGGACATTAAACCATTTTGATGAGGCAATTGCTGTTGCAACAAATTACTCACAAGACTGGAACGATCTCCAGGAAATACGTTTGTTGGGTTGACCCATTGGTTCTGTGGTCGGCCATTAGCAGAAAGACGAGGAGTATACTGAGGCATATTGTCACCAAATTGTGACACATCTGGCAACTGGAACTGAGGGTTAGAGAAGGGGGAGAGATTGGATGTAGACAATGGCCTCTGGTGGCCACTAGGATGATATGGCATGTTAGAATGGTGTGAATGGTAGGTTGATGAGGCTTGCAGAGATCCACCACTGGGAAGAGGATATGAAGTAAATGAAGATTTTGGTACAAGAATTGGTTCGCTGGAAAAATGTTGGTGTTGGTGCTGGTGTTGCTGCATGGGGTATGAAGCCGCTCTGTACAAAGGTTTTGATTCCGGAATACGAGCAGAAGAAGAATGTGGCTGTGATGACCATCTTTTATCTTCCTGAGTGATATCTGCCTCAAATATTTGTTGATCTAACCAGTTGGGAAGATCTGCCTCTTGTGCCCATTCAGCAGCAGATGAACCTACAAGGAATATTTTGCAGTTAAAACAAAAGCAACTAAAGATTGATCATATAAATACATCCTGCTTTTGATTAAACAATTTATTTAATCAAATCAAAGCTTCATAATGAAATCCCACAATTTATACTAAAAAAAAAAAAATTGGGCAGGTTTTTGTGCCTCGCAGATCCCTATCAAAGTCTATGCAAGTCATGGCAAGTGCCAAGTATAGTGTCACCATTGCCAATTTTCCTACATGTGGCTAAAATCTTAACCTAGCATTCTACATTTGTCACGAGGCTTATGACAACAAAGGTAATAAAAAGGTTGGGATGAAGGCCCAACAACCCTTTAATGCATATATTCTCTAAGAATTGACATAGTAACAATAAGTTTTCTTTTTGATAAGTGAACTAATAATAATAATTGTCTCATGACATGCTTAAATCTGTGATAGTTTTACTCACTTTCTCTGGATCCCTTATCACCAATGACTCCTGCACTTCTTGGTCCACTAACAACCTTGTTTAGCTGTGAAAAGAAACAAAAGGAAAAAAAAATCAAGGAGCATGAAAACAATTATACAGTAAACAACTATCAAGAATCATACTTAGTAGTGGAGAAAAGATATCATCAGCACCATCCCACCACAGAAGACAGATATACATGTGTCGAGCACCACTGTATTTCTTTTCTATTTTTTAATGAGGACCCATTCAGTGGAATCAAATAATTTTGGACTTTTCTATGGTTTTTTTCCCTCCGTAGTCTTTAAAGAAGTAAGTTTGGGGTCAATCACCAATATTCAGAAGTGGTTGGCAGATCTCAGAAAATACCAAATTTAGCTCTCAAAGACTCTGTTTTGGACAAGTTACCAGCTTCAGAACTGCATTTCCTAAACTATGTAAAGGAAAAGAAGATAAAGAACAAAGCACAAGAAAAGGAGGGGAAGGACATGGCTTACTCTTTTCTCACTTAAACGAAATAAATAACTTCCAAAATTAGCTCAATATCTAATCAAAGCTTTGGCAATACAAATATTATCCTAATCAACAAGCAAATTAAAAGTATTTAAATTCAAATAAACCAACTGATAACACAACCCAAAACCAAAGATAAGCCAAAATTACAACCGCATTTCCTAAAAACGAATTCAAACATGACGTTCATGCAAATAATTCAAACATTCACGGAAACCAACCTTTGAAAACGTGCTGGCAAGATCATCAATTTCAGATAGAGAACCTAAAACTTCACCCTACAAAGAGGGGGGAAACACAGTTAGTTGAACAAATTGATAGTAGACAATATTAACAAGATACACATAACAAATATCAAATGACAATTGAACCCAAAGAACAACGAAATTTGACAAACACTGTAAACTATTATAACAAAAATGTAAGTTTGAAGAATTTCCAAGATGAAACGGCAGACACTTGGTGAAAACTCCCAAAAGCCTTCCAAAATTTAAAGATATGGATACTAGACAATATTAAACATGCATAGAATCAGCTAAAGACCAAAACCAAAAAGAAGAAGGTAACCTCTTCTCGATCCAACAGAAACTCTTCCTCATCGTACCCAACTGGAGGAAAATCATCTTCCTCGTCTTCTAGTCCCCCCAACTCAACTTCTTCACCAACTTGGTTACCGAAAAATGCATATTGTGATGCATCAAATAGTGTATCTTCTGCATTTCAAATGAAAAAATTAGAAAACAAAACACATTCATCAGAAAGAACAAGCCATGCTTTAAAGCAATAGTGGGAAACCATGCAGGCATATGAAGGCAAACAATGCCATAAAATTAAAGTTGACAATATGAATACATGACGCACTGAAATCAGTTACAATTCGAACATAAAGCTCATGAAATCAAGAGTCTTAAGGTTAATTATCTAATAACCCAAATTTTGGAATCTAAGTGAACAAAATAGAAATCCATGCCAAACAATTAATGCATTGGGAGAATAATCTAGTTGACAATCAAAGAAAGCACACAAAACCTATGACCAAAGAACCCCAAACCTTGTATTACAATTAATATACTCTAGGAGAATAGTGACAAACCACCAATCTGCATTGGCCAAAATAAGCCATGAACATTTCAGGGACTATCAGCAACTCAAGAGTTCAGAATAAAGTATTAAGCAGTGCAATTGAAGGAGCCAATATTTAGAAGGTAGTCTAGTTGTTCATTGAGGAGAAGGAGATAGTATAAGATAGAAAAAAGAAGATATATAAAGGAACCTTCAAAATTTAGGAAAATGCTATACAGACTAACAAATCTAACAAACTTTTCTTACTAACTGTGCAATAATGAAACTTTAGGAAGTGAAACTCACTTCAATGATATGATATTTGTAGAAATTTTTTGTTTGTATAACATCCCTCAAAAAGTTACTTAGTTTTCAGGTCTTCAGCTTAGTTGCCTTTTAATCTTGCTGAATCCAATACCCAACAAAAACATTAAAAAAATGAACCTTCAGGTCCAATTTTCCATTTTTTCTCTTCTACTTTTCCAAAAATAACAGTTAAAATTGAAAATCAACAAAACATATGAATAAATTAAACAAACAAAACAAAACAAACTCGAACCCAGATCTAGAAACACGACATCTAGCTAAAATTCAAGCTCAGCAGTAAAGAGAAAGCTGAAAATCAGAACGAACCTTTTGAACTAGCACCGAATTGCTCGACATCGTGAGGATTGGGACTCTCTTGAACACTACTACCCTCACCTTCAAATCGATCCATATCTACAATATCTGCTTCTACTAACAATAATCAAAACCAAACTAATAAGCAAAAAAAATCAAGAGCAACAAATAGACTCAATACGAAAACCCTTAAATTCCAAGGATTAGCGTGGATGATGGGCTAAAGAATGCGGTAAGATCTGTACAGTGAACTGGGTACGGAGAATCGTTATCGTGTTTGGTTGGCGAGAAAATATATATAGAAATTGATATGAGGCAGAGCTGCGTATAGAGAAAGAGAAACCCTGGGTGGGTTTACGATTAAACTAATGATGATCGCAATTTGTTTGTCAAGATAGTTTACTGATGATTGAGCTTGCTTTGGGTCAAAAGGTGATGAGGCACGTTGTGGATCAAAAAAGGAATAAACTCCCATCACAAATTTGCTTGCCCTTTTTACATTTTTTATTTAAATTTTAGTAAATTTTTTATTTATTTTTATATATATATATATTTATATGAAAGTAGTCTTTATTTGGAAAAATTATTTTAAAATTTTAAAATTTTCAAGATTTAACTATTGTAAGAAGATATTTTTTTAATTTTTAGACCATGTGCGGATTACCTTTGACTTTCGAATATCACCACATAACCTCTGTGGTTGATGGACTAATGTACACGATTAACAGATAATGGTAGACGAATGTAAGAATCCGACTCGTGATATGTTTCTGATATACTTTTAGTCCTTTCTTCTGCGCATTTAAATGCGTAATGTGAAATTTCATGTGAGATTAAGTTTAAGCAAATAGATCTTGTGATTAGAGACCTATATATGTTTAAGAAGAAAATATCTGTCACAATTAAAATGTTTGGATCAGAAATTGAGAGCCTTAGAGGTTTGATAATCTGAAATTGATTTTACATTTGGGATCAGCATGATTTTTAAGTCCTAATATGATTTTCTGTGAAATTTCAATTTGGAATAATTAAACTGATTGAGTTTTGTCCTATTCAACCTTATATATATATATATATATATGTGTGTGTGTCTCTTGAAGCTTTGACTTGGAGCCTTAAACAAAAGAAATCTCCTGAGTGAGAGAAAAGAGAAGAGTTTGAGAGGAAGAAGAAAGTTCTTCAAGGAAGGAAATTGGGAGAATTGAGAGCGATTTAAGAGAATTAAACTCAAGGTAATTTAATTCACCTTGTATACCCTTAATCTTGGGGTTGGGTAAGAATTTCCTTTTCATCCATGTCAATTAGGGTTTATAATTAAAGCTTGTGTGTGATTCATGCTTGATTGAAGAGTTGTTCTCATTTTGAGACTTAATTTAAGTGTGGTGTAGGGATTACACTTTAATCTTTGGGTTTCATGCCAATCCATATGCTTCTATCTATGTATTGTGCACATATTTTATAAACATAAGGAAATTGGATTTTATAGATGAAATTGGGAAGGTTTGTGACTCAATTGAGTTTATACTCATGTCTACCTTGTAATATCATAGTTGTAACTCATGTTATGTAGATGTTGTGTTAACCTATTGATTTATTTACTCATGTTTGGTATATAAAATGTATTGGGTTTGCTGAATTTTGGGTTGATTTCGAACTGCCAAGACAGAGCAGAATTGCCACACGTGCGGGGGTCATGGCCGCACGTACGGGAAGCCTTGCTGCACGTATGGGGCTCACAGCCGCACGTGCGGAAAATAGGGGGAAATGGACTTTGCATTTTGAAAAATATGCACGTACAGGACCTCTCAGCCGCACATGCGGGGGCCCTTGCCGCACGTGCGGCCCATGCTAGAAAAATCCGTTCGCTCCATTTTACGTGTTTGACCCTCCAGTATTTGTGAAATTTGTATTTAATGCCGTTTTAGTATCTGTAAATTCATTCAAAGTGAAATGAACTAGAAAATGAATTAAAAAGGAAAGAGAGAACTAATAAATAAGTTATGTATGTGTACAGGACACACCCTGCGATGAAGGAATGCTCCGCCTTCACTCTGTGAGTAGTAGTATGGACATGTAAATTTTATTTACCATTGATAATTACTGTCACTAACGCTCTGTTCTTCGTAAGTGTTACATGAACATTTATGATGATTGGAAATCAATGTGAACTTACATGAACGTTGAAAGATTTGCGTACATTGGTATGACTTTGGAATCCTTTTATTCTGTCAATAACAAATATTAACTCTCTGTTATTCATCAGCATACTACGTTACTTCTTCTTAAAGAATAAATGGAACTTATGTTCATCCGTGAACAATGCGTCTGTGTGGATCCAAGATTATTCTGTTGTGTTACGTATGGACCCGAGGCTGTTTAGAATCTACGAAATTAATGCAAGGTTTAACATCGTTATGTAACCCACGTTAGAATGTGAATTGTTCTGTCTTTGTTAAGCGTACTGTAATGACATGATATGATAAGAAATGCTCTATCTTTTGATATGTTACGTTTTGAATTAATGAATAATTGTCTGTATATATAAGAGTATTCATGGCATCCTTAGCACAAGGCCCTTACCCGGGGGTAATAATACCGTGATTCAAGTATGTTACAAGTTTCCGGTACCGGAGGGTCCATTATGGAACTAACAAGTATGCTCTGTATTGATTTGTTAACGCTATTGGATGTACCGTGTATAATCAAGCATGAACTCTGATTTCTGTTTATGATTCAAGCATAATTAAGAATATATATGAATTCATTTCTGTTTATCTGTTTCGGTTATGCTATGCTATAACATGGTATGAATGGTTCGGTCTTTAAGACCTAATGATTTCTGGTATGGAACAAAGTGCTGTACGGAACTAAGTGCTGCAATGTGAGCCACCTCTAGAATGCGTGCGAGCCACCTCTTGAGTCCATGCATATCTGAACTGGGCTTAAAGCCATCTGTGAGGCCTATGGCCGTTCTGTGACATCTGTAAGGCCTATTTCCATTCTGTATGATCTGTTAATATGAAACAAAGTGCTGCAATGCGAGCCACTTTTTGAGTTCATATATGCATGTATAAGGGCTTAATGTCGTTCTATATAAGGGCTTATGAAACAAAGTGCTGCAATGCGAGCCACTTTTTGAGTTCATATATGCATGTATAAGGGCTTAATGCCGTTCTGTATAAGTGCTTAATGCCGTTCTGTATAAGGGCTTCACGCCACTCTATTAAGGGCTTAAAGCCACTCTATTTAAGATTGAGCCCAAGGCCGTTATGAGATTGGTACAGAATCAAATTAACCATATGACCTCTTTATTTCTATATGCATTGATATGTATTATAATTCAAGTTAAGCATTGAATTGTTTATGTACTATTATTCACTGAGCTTGGCTCACATTTTGTTATGTCTGTTTCTGTAGATACTTAACCTGGAGGTCAATTTTAACCCGTGGCCTCTATTCCTCTTTTGTCAACTCTGAGTGTTGAGGCATTTAGATGAAGGCCGCTCATTTCGTAGAGCTTTACTAAGCTTTGGTTTTGTACCCAGTGTGTCTAACTAAGGTTGAGGTGTATGTGATCATTTTTATCTTTCAATGTTTGTCTTACACCTAATCTTGGGGGTTGAGTCTGTATGTGTATATGTACATAGCTAAATTTTCAGATGCTCGTCACTATATGTTTATTTGCCCTATGTTCTATTTGTGATCTTGGCATAGTAGTGATAGCTCAATGGATATTATATGTTATTATTTGATATTAAATGCTTCTGTTCAGGCCCCATGTGATATGTATATCAGATTTAATGTCCGTTTCCAAATAGGTCATGCCCAAACTTTTAGGGGCGGGTTTGGGGCGTGACACATAAAAAGACCAATTTGCCCTTGTGTATATATATATATATATATCTAACTTTGCTTCATTTTCACTTCCATCAGTCGTGCATTTGAGAAGAGGAAAGTAAAGAGAACTAGGTTGTACGATTGAACAAATTAGGGTTTCAATTGAACGAAATAGTGTATAGATTTAAGAAAGTAGGGCTTCGATTGTTCGATTGTCACTGATTTGGAGATTTACGAAGCAAACGAAGCCCAAAAGTTCACGAAGAATAAGTTGTAAGGTATTTTTCGATCATTACTTTTTATTTTGTAGTTCATTCGGTTCGATTTGCTGATATATATATATATATAAAATGTTAGTTGATGTACTTTTTATTGTTGTATACTGTGGTCCCATATGTTTTGCATATTAGGGTTTGTATGCCTCCATTTTTCATACCATTAGTGGTTAACTTTTTGTCATGGACGCCGTGTTCGATGCAGTTGTTCATATCTTATTGCTATGATGGTTTTGTATATATGAAGTTGTTCATATACTATGGTCCCCTGTGGTTGTTTGTTTATTTGTAGTGAATGATGTCAGTGTATTACTTTGTTTGTTTGTTATCATTGTGTTTTGTGTGGAGTATGCATTGAAAAGGTGAAGTTTATCCCTAATCCTCAGTGTATTAATTTGTTTGTTTCCTTCTTCAATTAACTTTTAACTTTATGCGTGAAAAATATGTTTTTTAATTCTATTACTTTATGCTTGTCATACACTGTAGGCATTTGCATTGTATGACTTTATGCTTTTATATTTTGTTTCTGTTTTGTGTGATCTGTTTGAGGATTAGGGATTATTTATTATTTTAGTTTATGTTGGTTACATGCATGACTATATTTTTGTTTAGGGTTTAGGTTTGTGGGTTATGGTCCCAAAATGTATTGATGAAAGTCTTTTTTACTTTAGAAGTGAATGTTGAAAATGTCAGACAGATTAATAACTATTCAAATGCACCATGGGGGCCATTTTGTCTTTCATCCACATGTTGTTTATGAGGGTGGTAGGGTGAATGAAATAATTAACTGTGACCCTAACAAATGTCCATGTTTGAGTTAATAGACCTTTATTATGACCTGGTTAGTGGAAAAGGAGCAAACATAGATATGTACTATACATGGCCTGGTTATAGTTTGGATATTAGGTTGAAAACAATTTATAGTGATGCTGATGTGATGAAAATGCTTGAGGCTTATAAGGGTTTAGATTATGTAATAGTTTATGTAGAGAAGGATGTAGATCCTATTATGGTTTTGTCATCCAATGGTGAGTTGTCATCAGATCCCAATGGTGCAGAACAGGGTGGTAATGCCACAGGTGGTGGTGACACAAAACAGGGTGGTAATTCCATGCGTGGTGGGGACTCAGACATTATTGATATAAACTTGTTTAATATTGACATCATAATTGATGACATTGAGAATGACTCAGATGATACTGCAGAGGTAGCTGAGGGTAAGGATGTGGGTAAGGAATGTAAGGGTAGTGAGAAATCAATTCAGAATCAGGCTAGGGAGAGTTAAATAGGAAGGGAGCATGAGGGTAATGATACATAACATGAGGAGGGGTTGCAACAACATACCACTAACACTGAGTCTGTAAAAGGTAATGAGGCTGATGGGAGTGACAGTACACAGAGTGAGACTGAATTTTTGGCTGATGAAGAGAGAAGTGATAGTGATGATTCTGAGGACTTGGACTATATAGTTAGTGAAGAATATAGTTATACTGAAACTTCTGAGGATAGTGCAGAGGAAAGTGATGACTAAAGTTGGCTGTATGAAGACCGAGAGGGTCCAAATGATGACATTTTTTATGAAACCTCACACAGAAGAACTGAAGGATCACCACCTAAAGTTAATCTACCAGATGACATTGGTTAGTATTCAGATCTTGATGATGATGATGATGAATTGATTAGTCTGAAAGGGTTATAGATGAGGCAAATGATGCTGGATACCCAGAATACATATAAGGGATGATAAAGGATCCCAAACTTGTAATTGGAATGAAATTTCCCAGTCCCCAAGTTTTTAGAGAGTATTTAAGGGAGTTTAATGTGGTGCATGGTTATGATATAAGGTACATCAGAAATGAGAGTACTAGGATCACTGCTGTTTGTAGGCATGGTTGTACTTGGAGGATAAATGCCTCTCTATTAGAGGAACCACAACCTTTCAGATCAAAACTCTAGAGGGGAAACACACATGTGGGAGGAATTACAACAACAAACAAGCCAACTCCAAGTATTTGGGGGAGAAGTTTGTAGATGAGGTGAGAGATGACCTCTCCATTAACATAGCTTATTCTAAGAAAAAAGTGAGAAGAGAGATAATGGTAGATGCAAGTAGGTTTCAAATATATAGGGCAAAGAGAAAGGCAGTGGAGATAATTGCAGGGGATTTGGCAGAGCAATATCATAGGATTAGGGATTATACAGCTACAGTTATTAGGAAAAATCCAACCTCACACATTTCAATAACAACTAATCCTAAAAAGACATAGCCTACATTTGAAAGAATGTATTTTAAACTTGGTGCACATAAAGATGGATTTCTAACAAGGTGTAGACCAATAATAGGACTAGATGGTTGTCATTTGAAAGGGATTTTTGGAGGGCAGCTACTTAGTGCTATTGGGAGATATGGAAATGACAACATGTATCCTATTGCAGTGGCTTTGGTTGAGATAGAATGTAAAGCCTCTTGGTTTTGGTTTCTTGAGGAATTGATGAGTGATATTAGGAGTGTTGAGGAGATAGGGTGGACATTTATATCAAATAGACAGAAGGGGTTAGTTGAAACATTTACAAAGTTATACCCTACTGCAGATCACAAATACTGCCTAAGACATATGTATAGTAACTTCAAGACAAAACACAGTGGTTGTGTGTTGATAGACCTGTTCTGGAAAGCTACATCAACTGGAAATGTGCATGAATTCAATTATTGGATGAAAAAAATTGAAGAAGCTGATCCTAAGACTGGAAATAGGAAGACAGCTGTAGAGTGGTTGAGGGAGACTGACCTTGCTTTATGGGCAAGGTCACATTTTTCTCCAAGGAGCAAGTGTGACATCCTTGTGAACAATTTGAGTGAGTCATTCAATTTTTACATTCTAAAAGCTAGAGAGCTACCAATAATCTTTATGTTTGAATGGATCAGAAGGAAATTGATGCAAAGGATTCAAGTTAAAAAGGCTGGAATGGCAAAATACAGTGGTGAGATTTCTCCCAATATTCATGACAAACTTGAGAAGTTGAAAGTGGAATCAAGGAACTGCTTTGCAACTTGGTGTGGACAATTAGAATTTGAGGTTGATCATTTTCAAAAGAGGTACATAGTGGACCTAAGTACTAGGACATATAGTTGCAAGAGATGGGATTTGTCTGGTTTGCCTTGTAGTCATGTCATCAGTCCTATTCAAATCAATCATGAGCAACCAAAAGCCTATATGCATGAGTATTACAGCAAGTCTAGGTACTTGGATACTTATGCATTCATAATCCACCCAGTTCCAAACATGTATGAGTATGAGTATGAGGAAAGTGGCCAGAAATTGAATCCACTAGAAGTAAAGAAATTAGCAGGTAGACCAAAGAAGTTAAGAAATAGATAAGCAAATGAGCCAAGAAATCCACACAAGGCATCAAGGAAGAACATCAATGTGACATGTGCAAAGTGTCTACAGAAGGGGCACAATTAGAGGTCATGCAAGAACAAACTGCATCCTAAGTCCAAAATGGTGAAGGTTAGTGTATACTTATGCATTCATTTATTGTACACATATTGTTATTTGTTTGTTGTATACTTAATTTGTTTGTTGTAACAGAGATCTACAAGTGGGCAATCATCTCAACCTGCATCAACTCCTACTCCTACTCCAACTCCAACAACAAACATCCCATCAAATGAGGTAACCAACTTTTAATGTTGGCTTGTAACTTCAAGTAGGAAACTAACAGTAGTTTGACCAATTTGTTCCTAACTGGAAATTTTTTTGCCTCAAATGTCCAATAAGAGCCAAACTAGAAGAGGAGGCCAAGTAGCATCTTAGCCACCAATGAGTACTACTTCTATTGGACTGAAGAGGAGGAGTACTAGGTTATCCACTTAGGTAACTCACTTGTTTATATAACCAACTTTTTTATTTTGTAACTTTTCAGTTTGTTAATTGAAAATGTTGTTGTAGTCCACAAAACTACCAACCCATAGTGGAAAGACATCAAATGGTCTTGGCAAAGGACCTGAAATCACAGTTGGTGGGAGGGGTAGAGAACCAATTAATGTATCTGCATCTGCAGTCAATGTTGGAAGAACTGGAGTGAATGCTAGAGTGAATGCTAATGTCAGAGGGCATGTTGTTTCAATAACTTCTGTGCTAGAGACAATCAAAGCAAGGAGATAGGACAAAGAGCTGGCAACTGGGTCAAAATAGACTATAGGATTACCTGTTATTATTTATGTTTTTGTAATGAAATAATACTATGGAATGTGTTGTGTTTGTATTTAAGCTAAGGAATGATAGACACACACTTAGATTTATGGTTTTTGAGAATGGTTTTGAAATGCAGCATACTTCTGTAAATGGATTGGTATTGAATAGAATTGTCAGCATACTTCTGTAAATGGATTAGTATTGAATATCATTGTCAGCATACTTTTGTAAATGGATTGGTATTGAATAGCATTGTCAATCTCAGTTTTTTTTTTTTTTTTGTCATTTTTGTTCCATTACTTCAATTGCATTGATTTAGAATGAGGCCTGTTGTTTTGCAAATCTACTCAGTAGGGTTACCATTGCTTCAAGTATACAATCAGTTTGTTTGTGTTGGAATAATTTTAATGTTGGTTGTATATTTTGCATTGGAATGCAGTAAAAAAATTTCAGAATTTGTTGAATTTTTTTTTCCAATTAAACTTAGCAGGGTTTTGTATTGAAATAATTTTCAATGCATTTTCATGTTGCAGTAAAAAAGAACATACAAAAATCACAAATTTCATAAACATAATTTTATTGCTTTCAAACATATCAAGTACATAAAGCACCTTACAAATTCTTACAAATTCATTTCATACTGAACATTAACACGGCGGAAATGAAACATACAAGCAAAACCACCATAGATGTCTTCATCATCATGTTCAGTGCCTCCATCTTCATCTCCAGCTGCATCAATCTTCCATTAAACTGCATACCTTCCTTAACTCTTGGCTCTCATCATCGATCTCATCTCTTCCATAGATGGAGCATATCCAACTGGGTTGCACCAAGCCCAAAAATCACAACCCCCCAAACCTGCATTTCACAAACATAGTACAACCTACCTTTTGAAGGCTTCTCGGACTCCACGATTCTAATGGCTACTTTTCTTCCACAACGACATTTCTTGCTCATGAACCTCAACATTTGTCCTTCTCCACCTCCAATGCTTGAAGATGACATTTTTGTTGGGTAGACTAGACTATAACTCAACATACAAAGTGAGGAGGCAATATAAAAAACAATCTTATTGGGTAAGCTTTTATGTTTAACCCTAGGGGCATTTTGGTCTTTTCATAGTGAGGAAACATCATCAATTCATGCCTAATTGCACCACACGCGCGTGTACTGCACAGCCGGTTAGAATAGATGGAAAACCTAACTGTGCACATTAGTCTATCAACCACATGGGGGTTATGTGGCGATATTCGAAAGTCAGGGGGTAATCCGCAAATGGCCTAAACCATAGGGGGGTAAAGTGAAGTTTGCCCAAGGAATAAACTCCCATCATAAATTTGCTTGCCCTTTTTACATTTTTTATTTAGATTTTAGTAAAATTTTTATTTTATTTTTTTATATATATGAAAGTAGTTTTTATTTGGAAAAATTATTTTAAAAGTTTAAAATTTTCAAGATTTAACTATTGTAATAAAATATTCTTTTATTTATTTCTTTATTTTTTTCCTATGAACCAACAAGTGTAAAATGATGATGATCTAAAAAAGAATGGGTTAGAGAGAGAGTGTGTCTGTCTTCTCTCTAGAAACTACCTCAATTTCTAGGGTTTTCAACTCCTCTTTGATGATGGCTGTTCCTTTCTCTAATGCTATGTTCTCTACCTTAGTGAATGCGAGTGTGTCACCGCTTGACTCTTTCCAGTTGTTGGTTAGGAATGAGGCGAAATCAATTGATAAAATCCAGAACGGTATCGTTAATCTTTCTGAAAATGATTTGTCGACTCTCGTGGAAATAACTCAGAGAAGTGGGGTTTTGGAGGACAAGCAATCGAATGCCATTTCAAATCTTACCAATCATCTTCTTTCGTTGAAAAGCAAGCTCAACCTAGATAGGTCCTCTGTTGCATTCGATGGTCTAAAATAGGTTGTTGCTAGTCCAGAGAGGTTTGAGAATGAAGAGATAGATTTGCAAATTCTCCCTAGATATAGCGATTTGGTTGAAACTGACTCAAAGTTGGCCTTTCAAGTTGAAATACCTAGCAGTTTTGGTGGGTTAAGGGAGATTCAAGAACGTAGGGTGGATGTTTCAAGCACGACCCTCAATCTGGGCCAACCTCTTAGGCTAGGTGGAAGGGGTTATGGATCTTATCGTGGAGGGCATGGCAGAGGGGGTAGGGGTAATCGGGTTTTGTTCGTGGAGAGGTTGATGCAATTTCAAAGGAAGGAGACGGACCAACCAAGACTTGAGCAGATGTGGCAACCATGCCAAGTAGATCTCCGATTAAGCTCAGGTATATTCCTTTCCCGCCTTCAGATGATCCAAATATTGTGGAATTACCCTCTCGCAATGAGGGTTTGGGAAAATGGGAATCCTGTTTAGTGGGTTATTTTTTGGATAAAAAACTACCTTTCAACGATATTAGAAATAAAGCTTTCAATCAGTGGAAAAACATGGGGCTGAAGGAGGTTCAAGCAAATGGTGATGGCTTTATGTTCTTTATTGTTGACAATATGGACGCCTGTGGGAGGCTCCTGGAATGAGGGCCTTGGTATATGGGTAACCAACTGCTACTTCTAAAGAAGTGGAAAAGAATGATGAAACTTACTAAGGAACATGTTTCACAGATTCCAGTTTGGATTAAATTGTTTAATGTCCCTATGGAATACTGGGACTTTGAAGGGCTGAGTAGAATCTCTAGTAAGATTGGACTCTCGTTATTTATGGATCATCTTACTTCCACTGGGAGTAGAGTATCCTTCGCAAGGGTGCGTGTGGAGGTTAATGTTGACTCCATTTTACCTCAAAACTTCTTTGTTAAGTATGAGGATGAAGTGGTGGAAATAAGAATGGAATACCAAGGCATACCTGCTAAATGTGAACATTGTAGAGTGTTTGGACATGATACCAAAAATTGTATTTCAAACCAAGTGGCACAATTGGTCAAGATGCAAAAAGTAACTGAAGAAGATAAGGAAGATGGATGGAAAACTATTAAGTCCAAAGGGAAAAAGAAGATTGGGGAACCAGATGAAGGAGAGGGTAGTCAAGGGGGTGATACCCCTCAAATAGAATCACCACAGCATAGAGAGAGTCTCGTACCTGAAATTAACAGTGAAGTTCCCCTGAAGGTACTACATGATGAAACTTTAGGGTTGGCCCAGGTTAAGTCACCGCGAGCAATTCAGATTATGGATGCAGCTAAAACAGTAACTCTATCAGCAACTTCTACTGTTATGGAGGAGGACATCAACCTAATAGCAGTTGAAGCCTTAAATGTACATGATGATGCACAGAAGACCCTTCAGCAGCTTCAGGAAGCAAGAAGAATAAAGGATAGGTGAAATCCTCTAGCAGCCAGAGGAAGAAAAAAAGGTAATATTTGATTTTTGTTGGGTTAACAGTAATAAATTGCTTATGGATTTTAAAATCTCTTCTTGGAATATAAGAGGGCTTAACGACCCCCTAAAACAAAAAGAAATTAAGAATTTTGTCTTGAAAGAGGAGTTAAAAATCCTTAGTATTTTGGAAACCAAAGTTAAACATGCTAATGAGCAGGCTATTTTTGGTTATATATTTAAAAATAATTGGGGCTTTTTGTCTAATTCCAACACCAATGCTTCTGGTCATATTTGGGTGTGTTAGGACCCCTGCTTTTGTTTTGTTAGCCCATTATTTCAATCTGAACAGATTATTTTTTGTAAAGTTCACTTGTTAGAACTTGATATACAATTTGTTGTGGGTTTTGTGTATGCTGCAAATCAACACCTGTTAAGAGTTACTCTTTTTGATAAGCTTATGGAGCTTGCATCCCAAATATCCAATAGCCCTATTGTCTGGATGGGGGATTTCAATGCTATCAGATATCCTCATGAAAAGATTGAGGGCTCCCAATCCTGGTCTTCTGCTAAGGAACTATTTAATTAGTCCATTCTTCAAGCTGGTTTTGATGATATTTCCTATAGTGGTTGCCATTTTACCTGGGCTAACAAACAAGTGGATGGTCATTACATAGCTTCAAAAATTGATAGAGTTTTAGTGAATGATAATTGGCTTAAGACTTTTCCTTTTTCTCATGCTTAATTTTGTCTCTCGGGCCTTTCTGACCACTCTCATGCTATTCTTAGTATCATTCCTGATGGTACTGGCTTCAAGAAACCATTCAAATTTTTTAACTTTTGGGTTGACCATTTTGATTTTCCCTCTATTGTCAGAGGGGTGTAGTGGAAGTATATAAGGGCTCTCCTATGTTCATAATTTGTTGTAAGCTTAGAACTCTGAAACCTCTTTTAAAAAATCTGAACAAAAAAGATTTTAGTGATATCTCTGCTAGAGTTAGAGTCTTTAGAGAGGAGTTAGAGAATATCCAATTCAAACTTGATACGGATCTTGGGAATATGGAATTGTAATCTTTTGAGAGAATTTTGCATAAGAAATATATTGATTTGTGTCAGGTTGTGGGAAGTCTGGCTAAACAAAAATCTAGAATTTAATGGCTGAGTTTGGGTGACAGGAACAGTAGCTTTTTCTTTAGGACGGTCAAAAATAACATCAACAGAGGTAGAATTAGTAGTATTACTATAGATAATAGGGTTAGAGTGACTAAACCCCTTGATATTCATGAAGCTTCTGTGTCTCACTTCTCCAATTTACTTGGTTCTCCTAGTGTGGGTACCTATGATGGGTTTGGTAGAGTTAATGAACAAATCAATAAGAGGCTTTCGAGTGCCCAGGTGACTACTTTGGGGCAAGATGTGACTGTTGAGGAGATTACTAGTGCGTTTCGGTCCCTTAATCCTAATAAAGCTCCTGGTCCTCTGCAGGGTTTTTCTATAGTGCTTGGGATATTGTTGGTAATGAGGTCATCCAAGCTATAAAATCTTTTTTTGACTCGGGGGAATTGCTTAAAGAGATCTACTGCACCACTGTTGCCTTAGTGCTTACGATCCCCAACCTTGGCAAGGTGGGGGACTACAGGCCTATTTCTTGTTGCAACACTATCTATGAGTGTATTGCCAAAATCATTCCTAATAAAATCAAAATTGTGCTTCCTGATATTATTGACCCTGTGCAATCTGTTTTTGTCCATGGCCGAAAATTACTGATAATATTTTCCTTTCCTAGGAGCTTATGAGAGGGTACCATAAAAAGTTTTCCTCTTCAAAATGTTCCACGAAGGTTGATCTCATGAAAGCATATGATAATGTGAGATGGGATTTTTTGTTTAATGTGCTTAGAACTATGGCTTTCCTAACTCGTCTTATCAATTGGATAAAAGCTTGTGTTACCTCCGTTTCCTTCTCCATTTGTATCAATGGTAGTTTGTATGGTTATTTTCAAGGTGCTAGGGGGTTGAGACAAGGGGACCCTTTGTCCTCTTATCTTTTTGTCATTGTTATGGAAGTCTTGGCTAGAATTTTAAATGAGAAGTCCCTTGATCCTCAATTTAAATTTCACTGGAGATGTGCGAAAAATAAAATTGTCAACTTTTGTTTTGCAGATGATCTCATGATTTTTTGTAAAGGGCATATTCAATCTGTTACTCTTATTAAGCAAGGTCTCAGCGAATTCCAGTCTCTCTCTGGTTTAGCTCCCAACCCTAATAAAAGCCAAGTGTTCTTCTCTGGCTGTGATCATCACTTGAGGGGGAATATTTTGGAGGTTACTCAATTCCAAGAGGGTAAGCTACCTGTTAGATATTTGGGCGTCCCTTTGATTACCACTAGGATTAAAGTGGTTGATTGTGCTAGTTTGATTTCTAGGATTACCAATAAGATTAAGTATTAGACTCACAAAGTTCTGTCCTATGCAGGTAGGGCTCAGTTGACAAGCTCTATCATGTTCTCTATGCAAGTTTACTAGTCCTCTCTCTTTATTATCCTCAAAAAGGTAATTAAGGAGATTGAGGCTTTGTGTAGATCTTTTTTGTGGTCTGGTCTTGCTCTTAAGAAGTTTGGGGCTAAGGTTGCTTGGGATAGGGTGTGTGCCCCTAAAGGTGAAGGGGGTTTTGGGTTTAAATCTATGGAGATTTGGAATAAAGTTGCTGTGTCTAAACATATTTGGTTTTTAGTCTCTGGGGGTGAGCAATCCATGTGGTGCCAATGGGTGAAATCCTACCTTTTAAAAGGTCATAGTTTTTGGAATGTCAAAGTTCCTAGTGATCCTTCTTGGGTTTGGAGGAAACTTCTGTCTCTTAAAGTCTTTACTTACCCTCTGATCAAATTTTTGGTAGGTTTTGGTGAGCAAACTTTCCTCTGGTTTGACAATTGGCATCCATTAGGTCCTCTTGGGGCTAAATATGGGGATAGGTTCATTTCTGACACTGTTCTTGGCTGCCAATCTAAAGTGAGGTCCATTGTTTCTGATACTGGGTGGAAGTGGCCTAATGAGTCCTCTTGGGAGGTGCAAGAAATCATTTCTAACACCTTTCTTGATTTGACTCCTTCTCTGTTGAGGGTGGACAAAGTTATTTGGGTTCTTACTTATGATGACAATTTTAGTATTGGGTCTGCTTGGCAGCATTGGAGAACTAAGTGGCCTAAGAACCATTGAGCCAGGCTGCTCTGGGGTCCTCATTCTATCCCTAGAGCCAGCTTTATTGTTATCACGACCTAAACCCAAATTTCTATGGGTTTAGCAATTCTATCACCAATAATCCGAGATTACAAGGCCCGCTAATGAAGAGGACAAGAAAAACAGAGTTCAGGTTCGGAAGCCAATACAGTAAATAAATAATGTCCATTGAGCTGTGACAGTCTGTATGCTAAAAAGATTTTTCATGCATTTATACATTTAAACAGTACAGTCTATACAACATTTACAATAAACAAAGGCAGGACCTAATCCTTGATAACAAAGACAAGAAGCATTCGGCTTTATACAAAACAAAGGAGACAAAGACAGAAGGAAATGCTAAACGCCCCTAAGCCATAACATGGCAACTCGGAACCTCGCAAAGGAGGCACATAGGTCGGCTTGACAAAATCGAGTCTAACCCGCCTCCTAGCTTCAGTGTCGTGGTCGAGCACCTACATATATATACAAACAAGTGAGCTAAAGCCCGTGAATAACATAATGCGAAGGGGTTGAGAATGAAACGTCCTTACAAAGAATGAAAACATTCATTAAACAAGATTTGATCTTTTCAATGTAATGCTTATTGATTATATGTGGTACATCCATTAGCATAGCAAGAAACAGAGGTCTTAAAGACCTAATAGTAATGATGGCCATCAATCAAGAAAGAAGGGTTCCACGAGAACCGACAGAGATCTCAGAATAAATAAGAATAACAGAGGTGCTAAGGATGCCACAAAGACAGTTGTAAATAAAGGACATACATTCATTCAAGAATAATACTACTGAAAATTCCAAGAACAGCTCAAGATTCGAAAGGTAATCATTTCGAACATATCTTTACACAATTGTTACTCACAGAGTTCGGGCTACAAAATGCTAGAGCGTGTCTCCCCAGTCGCCAACCCTACACAGTTCACAGGTTGAACACACACTAAGCTACACAGTTGGGAAATATCACAACTTAATCCCTAATTTGCCTTGGTGTGTTCTACATCTATATCCTTATTAAGATGCCTTAAACTAGGCCTAAGAATGCCTAGAATGGGATGAGGATGCAAAAATACACTTAGAAAACATTTTGCAAAGTTTGCTGAAAATAGGACCCTCGCTCGAGCGAGCCTTCCTTCGCTCGAGCGAAGCTAAAATCAAAGGCTTCGCCGGCGGTCTCGATGAAACAAGAAAAGTAATCTTGGATGCTCGAATTTTACGCTCGAGCCACCAATCCTTCACTCGAGCATGGCTCAGAGTAAACGTTGATCGCTCGAGCGAAGAATCCTTCGCTCGAGCGAAGAAGTCAAATTCTGGAATTTCCAGATTTGTCTCTTAAACTCAAACCAAGCATTATTTCACTCAAAACTCGACCTCTTGGGCCCAAATTCTGAAAAACCCCTCTAGATTCAATATACAACAAGTTTCAAAGCTCAATTTATGAATTCAAAGCCCAAGAGTGAGTCAATTAAAACCATTTTTCAAACCCACTTTCAAGAATAAACTTCAAACATGCCATGCATGAAATTAAACCATTTCAAAGCTCCAATTTGATGTTCTAGTGAGCCATTTATACCAAAAACAAGTTGAAACATGGATTCATACATAAATTTGAGCATGCATGTGAGATTTCCATGAAATCAAATCTCCAAACTTGATTATATAAACATGCATGCATGAGATGAGCTCTAATTTAACTCTTGGAAACCAATTTATGGTTCTATTCTTCAATTAAACATGAGGCATGCAAGAACTAAGTCAATCACAACAATGAGAAGGTAAAAAAAAACCTTACCTAAGTCTTGTAGTTCAAGCCTAGAAGTTCAATTAGGCAATCTATACTTCAAATCTATCAATTTCAAGCCAATCTTCAATGAAGTCTAGTTGAAACACTCTCCTAGTTCACTCTCTCTCCCCCTATGGTCGGTTGAAGCAAGCAAATGGCTGAGCAAAAGTTTGTAAAATGAATAAGAAGGCTCAAATATAGTATAATAAAGGCCCACTCACAATGGCATAATTGTAATTAAGCCCAACTCTTCAATTAATCAATATTTAATCTAATTTAAACATACCAAATCACTTTTCAGATAATTACGCCATAAAATCATATAAATTCTACTGATCATGAAACACTAAACGATTTTCAGTTCGGCCGCCGATAAGGCCTTCAATTTGCAATTTAAACATAAAACACGAACAGATAATCAAATAATCAAGCAAATAAGAATGCAATACAATAAACATGCTCAGTTAGTTCAGTTTAAATTTTCCATCGGTCCGTTCAGTACTTTAGTTAGTTCAATTATCGGTCATAAACAGTCCAGTTTAGCAGTAATCAGTATGTAATTCAGTAAGTTTTTGGTAAACAATATGGGGTTGTTACAATTGTGTAGATGGCTATCTTGGGTAGACTCAATACTGGTGATAGACTTGTCATTTTTGGTATTAACCCTGCCCCCATTTGTCCTCTGTGTGGTTATAATGGGAGGACCATGACCATTTATTTTTCCACTGTCCATTTTTCTCTAAAGTTTGGGTTGTCATCTTTAGAAAATGCAATGTGAACTGGACTTGTAATAGCTGGGTTGACAGGGTGGATGTGGTGGTAAGAGATTGTCAAGGTAAATCTCTAGCTACCATTCTTAAAAAGCTTGGCTTCTGCTGCGATGTTTATCAAATTTGGTTGGAGAGAAATAACATGGTGTTTAACAAAGAAAGGAAACCTAAACAAGTTGTCATAAAAATCATTATCAGCATGATCCGGTTAAGATGTTTAGCTTTGAAGAACATTAAGAATTCACTAACTGATGCTTGGTTTCAGCAAGAATGGAGGCTTCCAGCTACCATTATAAATTTGAGTGGAGGGCAGCTTCTTGGGGGTTGAGTGTTGGGTAGAAACCATATGAGGGTTGAGTGTTGTTTTTGAGAGCTGAGTGCTGGTGAGAATATACATGAGGGTCAAGTGATGTGAACCATATAGTGAGGTTTATTGTTTAAATGTTGTTATCTAACATGTTGCTGTGCAAGTTGCAAATATGGTTCCTTTATAGGGATGGTGGGTTAAGAGAAGGTAAGCCTTTATATATTGAGTGAGTGCTGTAAGCTGTGGGTTGAGTGAACTAGTTTCAAAAACTTTCTAACTTTACTACAGGTACTTATGGCTGGTTTTTATTACAGGGATTTTTTCATTATGGGTCTAGTGAAGGAAGATCTTAATTGTTTGTTGAATTGGAGGATTTTCTCACTGTTATTACTCTTTTGGTTTCCTTTGGTTAGATCTGTGTGGGTGGTCCTAACAGGTCATGCTGAAACTTGGAAGTATAAAGATATAGGGAATGCAATCTTGAACCAGGCTGCAATCTGTGCTAGTTCAATGAATAGAGTGTGCTTGACTGTTGTCTTTTTTATTTTGATGGTGCTACACATTTGGATAGGAAGTATGGAGCTGAATTCCAACTGGTGTTATGTTCATTCTAAGGTTTCTACCTATTCCCTTGTAGGTTGTGCTTGGGGTCTTATTTTATTTTCTTAAGCTTTTGGTTTATGTATATTGGTGTATGCGGCTACTATGGAAAAATATAACATTGATTGGCTTCTTTTGTGTGTGCTCTGAACTTGGTTATGGAGGCAGCTAGTATGCTAGGTTTTGCTAACAGATTGTTGCTAACAGATTTGTGGCTGCTTTGATATGCTTGTTTTGTTTGTGCTAGCTAGTTATATATTAGTAGATATGTTTTAGTTGGTAAATTTTGTTTAGCTTTGTTAGGGTCTAGGGTATTCCCCTTGTATTTTTGTAAGTTTTTTTGTTTTATTTTATGACTTATTCACCCAAAAAAACAAAATATATTTTTTTAATTTTTAATTTTATCAAATTGAATCTTCATCTTTTGATTTATTTTTAATTTAAACTGTCTAATTGAAACTGAGGTGATAGTGATTGTGGTCTCAGGGATAATTTTTACAGCCATCCAACCCTCCACCTACCACTTTACCACCCAATGTTTTAAAAATCGGACCAGTGAGCGAATCGGAAAAGTTGCCAGGTGGATGGGTCACTGGTTTAATGGGTAAACTACCAATAGGTCCTACTTTTGAGACTTATTATCCATTAAGTCCTATTGATAAATTTATTAAGTGATAAAGATAAATTTATCAGTCTTTTATTTTTATGAATAAATTTATAGTGATAAATTTATCAGTCTCTTTATTTTTATGAATAAATTTATAGTGATTAATTTATCAGTCTCTTATTTTTATAGTGTTAAATTTATTAGTTAGGACCTGTAGGTAAATAAGTCTAGTTAATAGGACTAATTGGTAAGTACCCCTGGTTTAATTGCGGATGAACCAGAATTGAACCATAATGTTATAATTATGTCATCAATATATTAAAATTTATAAGTATAAAAAATATAACTATTAAAATTACAAAAATTAATAAATAATAAACATTTACAAAAAAAATATTTCTTCAAATTTATTTTATGTTTTTTATACATTGATTTTAGTAAAAATAATTAAGATAATATTGAATATATAATATATATATACTTATTACATTGTCAACAATTGTGTTGCCAGGTTAATAGTTTGAGTGCTTACGTTTTATATACTTGGATCCATGTTTAAGTCCTCTCAACAACATATTTTTTGAAGAAACTTCAATCATTCAAACCCAACCAATTCTAATGTTGACCTGTGACCGGTTCACCGGTTATTCTGGTTGAACTGGCGATTCTTTCAATTTTCAAGTTCTAAGCCGATTTTGAGTATAATCAGGGTTTGGAGGATTATCTGGACCGGATCTAGGTCCGATCACGGGTTCGACTGGCCAATCCGAGTTTGAAAACATTGCTACTACCTCAACCAACCCCTCGACTACCACTTTATCTCCACCGCAACTCTATCACTATTACCACCAAAATCATCACTATAAGACTGTAGCTTGGGTTAAAAGTTAATACTCATAAAAGAAAATAAAAATTAAAAGTATTTCACCTTGGTAATTAGTTTTATTTGTATATTTTTTAAAGTTTATTTAAGCTAAATACTCAAACCATGATTATCAAAATAAAAAAAAATAAAACTATAAATGCCTATTTTGACAATACGGTTAAAAGTAATATTTTTTTTGTGTCACATCATCTCTCTACTTTTTTTTTTTACATATTTTAAAAAAATCAAAAAATTTAAAAAATTAACTTCTAACTCATTTTTTAAAATAGGCTAAACAATTGAATAAGTTGCACCAAATAAGATTTGGAAATTATGGTATTTTTGCAATTTCATCCATTCCTAAGAAAACTAATTTGCCCTTGGATTTATATGTTTTAAAGGTTGTTTTAGCTGCGCATATATTTGAAGATTAGCCATATAAATCAATAGGAAAATTTATAAAATTTCAATACAAAAAAAATATATATATATATTTTTTATAACAAAAAAACATGAAAAAACACACATCAAATCAAAGCAAAAGAAATGAAGGAGCTGGTTTGGGCTCATTGACTATTACATTTGGAATAAATTATAAATGTACCTTTGAAATTTATTTAAAGTATAAATTGTGCGTGTGTTTGGGAAGGCAGGTTCAGGCTATATTAGCCACATATGGACAAAAGAGGCTTATTTAGCCACATGACGCCGAAAACGCTTGCTAGGGTTGGAGAGGAACCCTTCTTCGGGTAAATTTACCAAATTACCCTCACATCTCCTTCTGATTCATTTCCTCCAACGCCTCACCACACATACACAACACAACCCTCCTAGGGCACGAAAGAAGTGAATGAGGCAATCTCTGGTAATCAACGGTGACGACATCAAAATATGGCTTCGCAGAGGCGATCGCATGATGTCTGCGGCGAAGACGACTTCGAATGTGTCGGCAATCGAGACAGTTGAGGCCTAACCTTGGTGGCGGCGAACAAGAACGAACCCTCTCAAACACCACTGATCTTCAGGTAACTCTTTCAAACCTTTCTGATTTCGTAGATCTGTGTGAGTGTGTATGGCCTCTGCTTAGGGTTCATGTGTACAATCCCTTTCTTGTATACAACGTTAGGGTTTTAAAAAATTTTGAAGGAAATTGGGACTCTCTTTTTTTAAAATTTTCCAATTTTTTTTTCCCCATTTTGGGTTTATTACAATTTGGGTTCATTACCGACCTGTAGAAGTGATTCGTCGTACTTGGGTTCACACATTTTGGGCACAGATATATATATATACATATATCTGTTCTTATATATAAATCTATAAATCTGTGAGTAATGAAGGCCGGACTATGCTGATATAGGTTGAGATCCGTAAAACATGAAAGTTCTTCCTCTCTGATTTTGTTCTTATAATGATCATTAAAACTGGAAAATTTCAGCTCAAAATTTCGAATGTTAGAAATTCAGTAGCTGAATGAAATCTGGTTTATCAAAAAAATGTACACATTGCTCCACTACTACTCTCTACCCATTTTTGAAATAAATTCTGAAAATCATCTGTGAAGACACTTATGTCTGATTCTGCTAAAACACTCTGATGAAACACTCTGATGCATACTCTGATTCTGCTAAAACACTCCGATGTACACTCTGATTCTACTAAAACACTCTGATTCTGCTAAAACACTCTTATGTTATTGATGTATACTCTGATGCATATCTGTTCTTCCTCTGTACACATTGTTCCACTGCTACGCTCTACCCATTTTTTTTAAATAAATTCTGAATGAAATCTGTGAATGTACTTACGTTATTGTCAATGCATATTTGATTCTGCTAAAACACTCTGATGAAACACTCTGATGCATACTCTGATTCTGCTAAAACACTCTGATGTACACTCTGATTCTGCTAAAACACTATTATGTTATTGATGTACACTCTGATGCATATCTGTTCTTCGTCTATTATTGTCAACATTTCGAATGTTAGGAATTCAGTAGCTGAATGAAATCTGATTTATCAAATTGATGTATACATTCTTCCACTGCTAGTCTCTACCCATTTTCTGTTGGTATGGTGAATGAAATCTGTGAATGCATGTCTGATTCTGTTAAATATCTATTGACTTGTCATGAAATCACGAGATTATGTTACAAAAATTTTTTATCAAAAAAGTATTTCCACTTTTCATGTGCATGTCAATTCTGTTATACTTTTATGTCCAATTTTAAAAATAAGTACAATCTTGTATGTTATTCATATAAATATAGTATTGTTAACACTTGAGTGAAACAACTGAAAATAATAAAACATAAATAACTAGGATAATAATAATAATAATAATAATAATAATAATAATAATAATAATAATAAAATGCCATGGTTACAACATAAGTTTGTGCAAGTGCATATGGGTCGGTAAATGCTCCTACCAATATACTATTGATTCAAGATGCACAATACCCTTATCATAATTCAATGTCTATGATCGGAATCAAAAATTAAATATCGTTAGTCTTTGTACGTTTTCATGTTGATTCATGTAAATTAAATTCAAATGCCTATTGTTTGTAAAGCGTAACATGGTTTCGTTTACCTTTACTGCAACTTTCAGTACATGGCCACAACGAATGTGTGCCTATGGACATGGCCCCTATGTTGTTAAGATTTCCAGGTCCACCAATAATCCAGGGCGTCCCTACTTTGCATGTCCCCGCCCTGTGGTGAGTGACCCATTCTTATAGGTCATAACTGTCCTTCTTTAACAACCCATGAAACTAATGGTTCCATAATTTGCACTCATCAGCCCTGTGTCAGTTGGATTGGTTGGTGCGAAGAACCCAGGCGAGAGAACCAAGACTATGCGTCACCCAGGGACGAATTTGTCATGCAATTGCGGGCTGATGTCATAGACATTCAACAATCCTTGCGTGTCCTTAAGACCATTGTGTATGTGCTATGCATTGTCGTTGTCGTTTTGTTGTTTTGTATGTAAGCAACGTTACGATGTTGTCAGTATGTACAAACACGTTAGTATGTTGGTAGTATGTACAATAGTATGACTTTAAGCTGTCTTTGCCTTCCTCCACTTCGAAACGGTAGACGTATTAATGACTATCATAACTATGTCCACTACTAACTTCCATGGAACCTGTGTACATATAAAATTAATGTGCAATGGTTATATGCTGCCTAATTTAGTATAGCGATCCCGGTTTTCCCTCCATTGATTAGTGTAATACAGACTTGGTTCTGTGGATGTGGGTTGTTGTATATATCTTGTTTCCGTCCTTCAATACTTTGTATTTGAGTTATAGGATGTTTTGGGCAAGTTTGTTACAGGTTAGGAGTGATTGGGAGCAAATGGTTGTTACCCAGAATTTTGTTTCTTCGCTCGAGCGAGCTCTTTGTTTTGGATCCTTTGCTCGAGCCAGGGTTTGTTCGCTCGAGCGAGAGTTGAGTTTTGTTTCTGGTGGCTCGAGCGAGAAGTCCTTCGCTCGAGCTTGCGTCTGCGTCTGGTTCTACACCTGAGAGTTGTATTTCTTGGCTCGAGCGAGCCTTCCTTCGCTTGAGCGAGCGAGGTGTATGTTTTGAGTTTCTTCGTTCGAGCGAGCATTCTGTTGCTCGAGCGTGCTTCTGGGTTGCATACCTGAAGCTTCGAATTGTTGGCTCGAGCGAGACTTTCTTCGCTCGAGCTAGGGTTCTTTGTGTCTGGTCACTCGAGCGACCAATCCTTCGCTCGAGCGAGCCTGTGTTATATCAGCAGGCAGCAGCGGGATTACACTTCACTTTTTTATCTCTTTTGTTTTGTAAACCCTAGATCCGAGCTCCCTCTCTCTCTACACACCTTCTCTCTAGGTATTCATCTCCTTCTTGTGTGTTTCTACCCTAAGTTCTTTGTAAGAAAGGTAGAGGGTGAGTTGGGCTTCCTTTTAATCTGAAAAATAGTGGATTTGGAGCACTTTGGATTTTGGCTATCTTCTCATTTGAGCTCTCCATTTCGAGGTAGGGATACCCTACTCCATCTTATGAGCCTTGTCTTTGATTTTGGTCATTTTGATTAGTTGGTGATGTTTGGTAATTCTGGGAAAAGTTAGGGTTTAATTTGTAATTTAACAAAAGGGGTTTTTTCATATATTAAACTCCATGTGTTTGTAAGATTTGAAAAATGGCATTATTAGTGTCAAATTGAGGAAATTGAACCTTAGGGTTGATTTTTGATAAATGGTGGAAATGCCCTAATTATGGAAATAAATTAATTAGTATAATTAATTTGGGAAAATATGAAATTGAGTTGACATCCATGAAATTGGGAAATTATGGGATTGAATGGTGTAATTGGATAAATTTATCACTCACCGATGAAATTGTTGATATTGTATTAGCTTAATACATTTATTATCTGTTTAGAAATAACTGCTTTGGGCTATCGGTGGAGGATAGTCTTGATTGTTGTAGACACTGTATGTTGATTAGGGAAAACTGAAACTAATCATAGTGAACATGTCATTGAATATGACGGTTGAATTAATACAGCCACTACGTGTATTGATTGATTATTGTGTATGACAAGTGTTAAATACATTGTATATGCATATGATTTGGGAGGAGATAGGGGATGTACTCCATGGTTTGAAGGAAGATAGGAGATGAACTCTCAAACCTGTTTGGGAGGAGATAGGGGATGGACTCCATGGATACAACAATTATGTGTATCACTTGAAATGTTAATACAGCAAATGTATGTATTAAATTGAGATATTGGAAGTGCTTGTAATATGAATTGTAGACTCATTTGAATTGTGAATAAAGGAAATGTTTAATAAAGAATGTATTCCTATTAATTGTTTGGCCAAGTTCTGAGCCATGTTTATGAAATGATTTGAATAAGTAAGATAAAGTGGAACGTAATATGGACATAAATGTCATGGAACTGTGCTGTGATATAACTAGTTTATAAGGGTTAACCATCTATTAAATGCTATTGTTTTAGTCATTATTTATATTTGGTTTAGTATATCTCTACTGGGTTTTGGCTCACCCTATATGGGACATCATTTTCAGGTACATATAGTATTCCACCTCTAAGGACGTAGCTTAGAAGGTTTTGGGAGTTGAAGACTCTTTTTGTTGTTTTGTTATCTTTTGTTGTATTACATGTAAATTCAGGCCAAGGGCTTAATATGATGTGGGTTAGTACTCTCTTTTGTGTAACCAAGTGTTGACTTGGAAAGTTGTAAACCGTTGGGCATTTACTTTTGTTGTCAACATGTAATATCTTTTGTAAGAATACTCTGATGAATGGAAGAATGTTTTATTCTCTTATATTAAAGCATGTCTAAATTGAAGGGTTTCATGTATTTTTTTGAGGACGTGACATTTAGCATCCTATCTCTCTGTTTGTTGTTATTAATGTGTAATGGCTTATGAGTTTGTATATAACAACCGAATGTGTGATAGTAATCTTTTGTGACCGTATATTAGTAATGGCTTCCATACGTACTTCTCCGTGTACCCAATCCAAAAGCAAAGGCATTGTCACTGACAAGTCAAGCAGTCTTGAAGAGACACATAATTAGTTCAGCCACAAGGCCTTATGGGACAGTGCCTCAATCTGAGTTTTCCTGCAATTGATTGCAAATGAGATAACTAAAGGAAATCGCCCATTCCTAGTCCTCAGCCAAGCAGGGTACAAGTCATTGGGAAGGAAATTTGAAAAAAAAACAGGAAGAAAATATGGATTCAAACAGTTGAAGAATAAGTACATGAGTTTGAAAAAAGACTGGCAAGCGTGGACAAAGTTGATGGATTCAAGCAAAGGAGTGTCAGGGATAGGGTTTGATTGTGACACCGGTATGTTTCAAGCACTTGAGGAGTGGTGGGACAAGATGGAATTGGTAAGTACATGTACAAGCAAGTTTCATATTTGTCATTTACCAGTACATTTTTAACTTTTGTAGTTAAATTTTTATTAATTATATGAAATGTAACGTCATTCTCTTTCATATATCTCTATTTCTGCAGATAAACAAGGTGTGTGCCAAGTTTAGGAAAAAAACCTTGGAACATCGTGAGTTGGTGGAGACCGTCTTCATGGGGGCATCAGCTACTGGTAAGCACCATTGGACCCCGGGAGAGAAACTTCCTGAAGCTGCTGATGACTCATCTCATTTAGTGCATAGTTTGGGAGCCTAGCCATTTGCTAATCCCATACCCTTAGGAGTACAGGACGTGGATTTAGTTTCTTCACTGGAGCATGTTCCGATTAAAAAAGGAAAAAGGAGAAAGACGCCATCAAGTAGTGTTTCAAAGTCGAAGAAGGCAACAAGTGGAGCGTCAGTTATTGCGGAAAGCATGAACAATTTAACAGATGTGGTGCGTACGAAGAATCAGCAGGTTACGGTGAGACACCTCACAGGCAACGAGTCACTGTATACTATTTCGGAGTGCATGCATCGCCTGACAGGTATTCTATCACTGGTTGGTACGCCGTTATTTCACTTCGCCTCGACACTTATGGATAACGCCGATTTGCGGGAGGTGATGATATACCAGCTTGATGACGACTCTATCATAGGGTGGCTTACACAGAAGCAGCTCCAGTGTACTGTGTCGGCGCCTTTTGCAAACCTGTTTGGGGCTCACTGGATCTGATGTAACGGTGTTAAGAGTATTGAAGATGCCTGTCCTTCTCTTGCATTATGAAAACTTTTACTTATGTTATTGTTGGCACTGTATTAAAACATGATGGTTGTGTGTGCATGTTTTTATTCCTTTGTTTTTGTTTTTTTCTTGCTACCTATGGTGAACAAAACTTTTAGTTCAATGCATGGCTTGACGGAATGGAAGCACGGTTGTGCACGCTTTTTGAGAAATGAATGGGATGCTTCTGTTTAAATTAAATGTAAGCCTATTTTTTAGACAGGCAACGACAGATTTGCTTGCTAGCTTTTGTATGTCTATATTTTGCAAATTTCATTGTTAGTTTACTGTGACATCAACTTTTGTGGTTGTTACCACCATGGTCCCCCTGTAAATTCAATTTGAACAAGTTTACAATTTGTGCAATTCATATCATTATGCATTACTACGTACATTGGTGACGGCATTACTTACATTATTATTAACTATGTCGGCATTTTTTAATTGTAATTTTTTAAATAATTTGAGTCGATGAAAGGGAAGCAAATTGATTGAAAGAGTGCCACTCTTGTAGGTTTCGCATCAACGAAGACGTAATGAATCCCTGGGATGAAAGCAACAATGACTGAATAAGGGAAATGCTTAATCAAATGGCAGTCCAGGTGCAACAAGAACACAACTGCACATTTGTACAAGCATGCCAGTATGCGACAGAATGGTACGAAAAACACATGGCTAAAACGCCATGTCGCACTTCTATACTGACCGAGAATGCATGGATATCCGAACTATATGCAGGCCATATGGGCCGATTTGAGGAAAATGTTTGCATGCCGAAAGAAGTTTTTGTCGCCTTGTGTGAGACATTAGTAAATGATTTTGGGTTACAAGTCCCGCAACGTCCACATGGCTTAGCTGTTGAAAGAAGCGTTGCAATGTTTATCCATGTGTTGAAAGGGAAGCAAAATCGGGAAATCCAAGAACGGTTCCAACATTCGGGGGAGAATGTGTCTCGGCATGTGCATAACGTATTAACTTCCATGGAAGAGTTCACTGTTGTTCATTGCTGGCCTACATACAGTCAGCATCGTATACATCCATACGTGCGGTCTAGATGGAAATACCTACCATTCAAGGTACTACCGAAAAACATTATTCACATATACATAAAGAGTGTCAGTTATTTTGTTTTTATTATTAACTGTACGTGACGTATGGAAAAAACCAAACACTTGTTACCCGTTTAAGCAACAAAAGAATTGGGTTGTTTGCAGGACTGCATTGGCGCAATAGACGGAACACATGTAAGTGCATGGGTTACGGGGCCAGATGCAGCAACATATTTCGGTAGGAAATACTATCACACGCAAAATATTATGGTCGCAGTTGATTTTGACATGTGTTTCATATTCATTTCGTGCGAATGGGAAGGAAGTATGCATGATAGTCGCATATTTAACGAGATACTAACAAATGACAATGTCCCATTCCCACATCCTGACGAAGATAACATATGGCGATGTTATTAGATTTAGGGGGCTATAAACTTTTTCTGTTACTTGAAAATGAAGCACAATGTTCGGTTTTGGTGTCATACATTGTTGTCATGTCTGTAGGCAAATACTATATTGTCGATTCTGGTTATCCAAACCGGATAGGTTACTTAGCACCATTCAAAGGCCACCGTTACTACCAATAAGAATTCCGACGTATTGCACGGAACACGACGGCAAACACACCAAGGGAATTATTCAACAAAGTGCACTTGTCCTTACGCAGTGTGGTGGAACGCACTTTCGATGCCTGGAAAAATCAATGGGGGTTTATTCGAGACATGCCTCGGTATGACTTTGCAAATGTGCAAGTTCAGTTAGTAGGTGCGTCAATGGCATTACATAATTATATACAGTGCAACACAGGTAACCCAATAACTGTTCACCCAATCTGTGACGAGGAAGAGGCTATGACAATAGTAAATGTCATACCAGAAGTTGAACATGACGAGGATGGTTTAATGGTTGTGGATGAGGACCCGCATATGGCATTGATGCGCCTTCACATACGCGACAAATTATGTTACATGCATAATAACGGAATATTAGGAAATATATAATAGTCGACCTAATTTCTGTAGGGTTGTAACATTACTAATGACACACGTGGAACAGACTGTATTGAAATATATCACCCTAACAATATGTATGTGTTTACACGGGAATATAGCCCCTTCCAGTTGGTGATGTGCCTAACTTTGAAAAACCAAAATCCACAGAAAAAAGCCTTTTCGAAAAAGAAAAAAAGAAAACAAGGGAAACAAATAACAAAAAAAAAAAAAAACTAATACAGATCTTCCACATCATATATTGTAAATGACATAAAAAAATATTTTTCCAAACAAAAAAACCAACCGAAATTAGCATTTGTCACGTAATTTACAAATAAATAAAACACATGAAAATCCATTTGTCAAATATAAAATCAAATTAATGTATACAAATTTTTTAAAAATTACAGAAATGTAAATTTAAGCAAGAAGAACGACAAACATATGCCTCATCCAAAAAAAAAGGAAAAAAAAAGAAAAAGACAGAAATTAGCATTTGCCACGTCATTTACAAATAAATAAAACGAAGCACAATGTTCATTTTTGAAATATAAAAACAAATTAATGTGAGTGAATAAAAAAATGACAAAATCGTAAATTTTAAAAAATAACGACAAAAATACGCCTCATTCAAAAATATTTAAAAAAAAACATAAAAACATAAATTACCATTCGCCACGTAATTTACAAATAAATGAAATACATAAATACAAAAAAAAGTTATTGTATATCAATAAAAATAAAGAACAAGAACTAATTAATGTAAAAAAAAAAAGACAAAAACATAAATTTTAAAAAAAAAAAATTTAAGCAAAATACGCCAAATCCAAACCCAAAATAAAAAAAATAAAAGAAAAAAAAATGTAAGCAAAATACGCCAAATCCAAACCCAAAATAAAAAAATTAAAAGAAAAAAAAAATGTAAGCGAAATATGCCAAATCCAAACCCAACATAAAAAAAAATAATATTTAAGCAAAATACGCCAAATCCAAACCCAAAATAAATTTTTTTTTTTTAAAAAACAGTAAGCAAAATACACCGCATCCAAACCCAAAATAAATAAATTTAAGCAAAATATGCCAAATCCAAACTCAAAATTTTAAAAAAAAAGCCAAAAAGGGCAGTTTGGTAATTTAAAAGGAAGACGCCTCACCAAAAAGTCAAAAAGTCAAAAAAGCTTAAAAGCCCTTCCCAAATCAGGCTTTTTAGCCCCAGGCTAAAATAGCCAAAAAGTCAAAAAGCCAACTCACTTCCTAAACGGAGGCTGTATGCTTTTGTTAAAATTTTTTATTTAATAATATTAACTAAAAAAATAAAATTAATTATTGTTCTCCTATATAATAATAAATTATCTAAATTATTAATTGAAATATATTTTTAATATTATTAAAAATTAGGGATATTTACCAATAAATCTTATCTCACAAACAGTTTTACCGATTGGTCCTAAGGTTATTTCTATTGTTCTGATTAGTCTTATTAGTGGGGAAATATCTTACCAGTTGATCCTATTTCCTTTGTTTAGTAACATTGAGTGGTCAATTATACCCTTTCGTGTGTGTGTTGCGTGACATACATCATTCCAAGGCAAAAAGTATAAAAAGCCTTATGTACTTTGTTGATGTGTGACACCTATTGTGTGTGTCACGTGACATACATTATTCCAAGGCAAAAAGCACAAAGAGCCTTAGTGTACTTTGTTGATGTGTGACACCCATTGTGTGTATCATGTGACACTTCAAGGCAAAAAAACATAAAGAGCCTTAGTGTACTTTGTTGATGTGTGACACCCATTGTGTGTGTCACGTGATACTCCAAAGCAAAAAGCATAAAGAACCTTAGTGTACTTTGTTGATGTGTGACATCCATTGTGCGTGTCGCGTGACATATTATGTGTCACGTGACACATCCTCATAAAGAGCCTTGGTGTACTTTGTTGATGTGTGTCACCCATTGTGTCTGTCACGTGACATATTGTGTGTAGCACGTGACACACCCTCATAAAGAGCATACATCTAATAATATCTAAATGGGGGCATTAAGGTCCCTCAAAATATCTAAAGACTAAACAGTTTATTAAAAAAAAATTGAGACTAATTGGTTCATAAATTTAATATTTGGAATTTATTGATAAATCTTCTTAAAAAGTATTAATTAATTTAATAATTTATTAAAAGAAGAGATTTATTATGTAATTAAAACTTCAGAATGTAATTATTAAAATTATAAGATGAAATGTATTTGTAATTTACCCTTCTATTTGTACAAAATGGGCTCTGTTCAAAATGGGCTCTATTTATTTTCATTGCGAGTAATTTCTCTGTCAGTCTCAGTCTGTCGGTAGGGTTTATCCGAGGGTTTCGACTCGATACAGTGGTGCGATTCATACATGGCGAAGCCAGGCCGAGGTCGTCCAGCAACTCCATCGGGGTCCGGTTCAGGTTCGTCTCCGTCTCGCTCTCGGTCCCGCTCCTCCACTGGTTCGGACTCTCGGTCCAGCTCGCGCTCCCGATCTCGTTCCCGCTCCAGTTCTTCTTCTCCCTCTCGCACCGCCAGTTCTCGCAGCCGAAGCCCCCCTCCCCAGAGAAAAAGGTTCCTCTCTCTCTCTCTCTCTCATAAATGTAGATATCTGTTTGTGTTTTTTTGGGGTGAGAAAATGCAAGAAAACAATGTTCTAGGTTTTGGAAAAATTGTAAGTTTTGCGCCTGTAAGTACAACTAATATGCAATTGAGTGGTGGGGGGGGGGGGGGGTGTGGTGGTGGTGGTGGTGGTGGTGGTGTGGTTTCTCATTTTTGAAATTTTGAGAAGACAAGTAACAAAGAAATAGTTGGTGGGTAGAGCCCTATGGTGGTTAAAGTTAGTGGATTGTTTTTTAGCCATCTTATTGGTGCACTCATGTATATGTTCAGTGTTTGCTCTTTAACAATTAAAAAAGGGCCTCATTTTAGTGAATTTTTGTTCTTGTGGACATATACATATCACATTTCAAATGAAGATGCTCATAAAGGGATTAGCTTACCAGGGATCTCTTTACAGAAATACAAGTTTGCTAGCCTTCATGAATTTCCATTCCCTTGTACAGATATTTTGATAAGCCTTTATGTTGGATTTGTTTCATTGGAATGAGATAGAATGGAATAGTGATTCATTAGCATTTCCTATGGAATGACCATTTACTTAAAATGATGAAAGATAATTCCATTTATAATCCACTTGTTATTTTTTTAGTCTAACCAAACATGAGAATGAATATATTTCAGTTCATTCCAATGAACCAAACACTACCTTAGTGGTTGTCTTCATAGAGTTGTTGGGGGATTTTAAAACTGAAACAAAGTGGTGGTAAAAATTTGTTTCTTCTTTCTGTGGTGGGAGTGGGGGGTAATGTGAAGGTGAGCTCCACCAGTTTGAGTCGAGTACTCTAGAATGCAACCACAAGCAAACCAAGTCAATTGGGGTAGCATGGGTGTTAGGGTTGCGGGAAAGGTGTAAAACATGGGACGCTTGATTCTTTGACATCACCTCAACCAACTTGACTACCCATCGCCATTCCTAATGGTTATTCGTGATGTATGTCATTGCTCATAGCCTTTCTTTACACCTGTATTTTATCATCTTGGTAATTAGATGTATACTAGAACGATTTGGGTATGTTTACCTTAATTTGTTTTACTTATGCTATCCTCCTTTCTATTGGGGAAGCAATAGTTTTTGTTTGCTTGTGCTGTTTGCCCCCCTACCTTAATTTTAGCTGAGGTTGTTGATATAATTTTAAAGCATTTTGATATCAAATTTGTTTGTCTACAGTCCTGCTGAAGGACCTAAGAGAGGTCGCTCCCCACCACTACAATCAAGGAAAATTTCTCCACCCCCAAGGTAATGTTATTTTTAAAATCAGTTAGTTGGTCACAAATTAAACTTTGGAAAATGTTTAGTAGTTTTGATTTTTATTCTCATAATTCTAGTTGCATGTTGATTTAATGACTCGTAACTATTTCATTTTTTTCGATCGTGTGAGGATACGTTTTTTTTTTTTCCGATGATAAATTTTGGGATATTATGAATTTACAGTTCTTCTTTCATTTTGTGTGGCACAGTTGACCATGCACAAAGTTGAAGGGAACAGAAAATGCAGTAGTTTGTCCCATTTGAATAACTTTGTTGGGAATCGGCTTTCTACTCTAGTATAAATTTGAAGAGTGGTAATATAGGAAAGTGATAATTAGATTTTGTAAGTTTGAAATTTTGACACAATGTAATTGCCAACATTAGAAAGTAAGACATAAAATATGATAGGGGCAGCAGTGGAAGAGAATGTTGAGGTATATGTGGTATGAAGTCCATATCCAATTATTGAGCAAATTTATCTACCAATATATCCTCGTATGATAATGCATTAGTTCTTGAAACAAAGGGATTTATTTGCATTGAATGAGCCTGAACTACAATTTATTGTAACTTTTTTGTTTTAAGAAATTTTATTCGAAGTTTGAGTAACTGAGTAAGATTTCCTTTATCCTCAACTTTCTAAGATTTGGTTAAATTGAACCCTGTGGGGTTTAGTTTGTGAGTTGTGATAAATGTCTATTGTGAGTATGGGGTATGGGGTATAGACTATAGTATGCAAGTGGCCTACTTCTTGTTTGGATGCTTCAATGTGTATAGATTGTGCATTTGCTAGGAATTAGTGTGCACATTATGAATAGGTGAGCTCTATAGGATACTCATTATGAGTGGAGGAGATTGCTCTTGGAATAATTTGATGTGGCATTTGTTCTTGCAATGTTTCTCCTGCAGTTACTTCCTGTGCTACTTTTATTATGTCCCTAAAATGTTCTATAATATATGCTATCAGTTCTTTCCCTCATGAACTTGTGTGAGTTTTTTCGGGTATGTAACTTACATTATTATTTGACCTATTGTTTCAGGAAAACGTCTCCTATTCCTGAGTCTCGTGTTCTTCATGTTGACCAGCTTAGCAGGAATGTGAATGAAGCCCATTTAAAAGAAATATTCAGTATGACTTTTACTCTTTTTTTCCCTTCCTTGATTTATGAGCCTGCATGTTATGGTGTCTAGATTATGATCTGATTAGTGGTAATTTTGTTTCTTGAAATCTCACTATCAACAAACCCCGTAGGTTATGTTTGATTCACGGATTGTTAGGCAATAGGTAGGATAAGACATCATTGGATTAATTGTCCTTGGACTTAAAATCCTTTTTTATTGTGTGTTTTTGTTTGAATCATCACTTAGATAAGTAGGCCAACAATCCAAACCTGTGTTTGGAGACCGTGGTAGATGAAGGAATAAATGCATAAAATTGCAAATAGTCCCCTTCTTGTTTATGTTCGCCTACCATATATATGTGTATGTAATCGACTAGAGATTGCATTGATTGCAATTTCCCAAGAGGCAAAACCTGGAAAATCTCGATCAGTGATGGATGGGATGATCTCAATTGATTGCAGCAGCCTAAGGGCGAATGGTGATGTTGATTAGTGGCTTTAATCAGTTGAAGAGGGGAGGGGATTAGAGAAGAGAAGAGAAGAGAAGAGAGATGGAAGAGGAGGGGAAGTCAAAAGAGGAGGTGATGGTGGAGGGGATGAAGAAGAATAGAGGAGGAAGAAAGATGGTAGATGATGGTAGGGGTCGGGTTGGAGGTGACAAAATAGGGGGAAAAAGAGGAAGAAAGAGAAAGAAAGGTGGAATAGTGATGGTTGGCAACAGTAGAGGCCAGAGGAGAGGGAGGGAGAAATAGAGGTGATGAAATAGGGGGAAAAGAGGAAGAAAGAGGAAAAAAAAAAGGCAGAAGAGTGATGGTTGGCAACGGTAGAGGCCAGAGGAGAAGGAGGGAGAAAGAGAGAAAATGTATTTGGCGATGTAATCTAATTTTTCTTGGTGATGTCTAGAAATTAGAGTGTTTAAACTATCAATTTTACTCTGTTAGTTGCAGTTGTTAGATTGCCAATAGAATGGGGATATAGATGTTGTCGAGGTTAAACTTCTCATGTTCAACAAGTGACTACCTGGAGTTGTGGTGTGGCATGGTAAATAAGTTCATGTGTGCCTGGTCATGCACCAGGATTTGACATAATAATTCTTGGATTTAGGCTTTAGATGGTGTCGTTTTGTATTTATTTTGCTTCTTCTTTTGCTGCAGGTAATTTTGGTGAAGTTGTTAATGTACGGCTGGTAATGGATCATGCCGTAAGTCTTTCAACTGCATCTCCGATCTGGTGTGCAAATAAGATTTCTTTTGGTACAAATGACTTGGAATTGTTGCATGTTTGCAGGTTAACCTTTCAAGAGGATTTGGATATGTTGAGTTCAAGATAAGAACTGACGCTGAAAAGGCCCTAGCATACATGGATGGTGTATGGTTTGATTAAGATGTGGAATTATTATAATTTGCTGTAATGGAAGCATATCATATCTGGTAAATTTATTTTCTCAACTGTCTTAATGCAGGGCCAGATTGATGGGAATGTTGTTCGAGCAAAGTTCACGCTACCTGAGCGGAAGAAGGTTTCACCACCACCTAAGGTGGTTCCCACTGTATCAAAGAGAGATGCTCCAAAAATTGATAACGTTGGTGCTGATGTTGAAAAGGATGGACCAAAGCGGCAGAGAGAACGTATGTTCTGTAGTAGTTATTTGTTAGTTATATATCATTGTGTTTCTACTAATATATTTTTAATTCTATAATGTCAGCTTCTCCCCGTCGCAAGCCTCACTCTCCCTTGCGAAGAAGATCACCCATAGCTCGAAGAGGTGGATCTCCGAGACGAGAGCCAGACTCTCCTCTGCGTCGACGCGTGGACTCTCCTGTTCGTCGTCGAGGAGAATCTCCTTACCACCGTGGTGAAACACCTCCCAGGAGGAGGCCTGCATCTCCAGGGAGAGGTCGTTCACCTTCCTCTCCACCAAGGAGGAATAGATCACCAGCAAGGTTAGCTAACCATTACATTACCTCGTGGTTTTGGTAGCAATTGACTGAATAACTTTTTAATAGGGCCTCTCCCCGGAGGATTCGTGGCAGTCCTATTCGCAGACGTTCTCCTATTCCACCAAGGCGCCGGTAAGTTTGACTATTGTTGGTTGAATAATTATCATTGTTCTTGTTGTTGCTTTGTGGGAGGGTTGCTTGGGGGTGGGGGTGTTGTGAAACGAAATCTAAAATTGTTTAATCCCCGGGAAAGTTAAGGAATGCATAGATGGCATGATAACCTAGGAAGCAGCATAAGCAAGAACAAGACCTAATGTACTTATGATAACATCTTGTGAGCAGTCACATCTTCATCCATCAAGCTTGTTAATGCTAATTTAAGAGCCTCCAAAGATTGAAGTGGGAATGATTCCATATGGACTGATTTCCTGTTTTTTGATGATGCACCCATATATATATACATATATATAAATTTGCCCAAAATGGAATATCGTGTCATTTTCCCTATATATATTGATGTTGTAGTTTTTAATTTTGATACTTATCTTGTATTCACTGTGTTACAACCAATTATACCCATTGCAGCATAGCTTTTTGGCTTACAAAAAAAAAAGTCAAAAAGTCACTAAAAAATCAAAAAATTACTAAAAAACCAAACCATACACACCAGTCCCATTCACGTTATTTGATTCAACTAAAAAAGTCATCCCCAAACAAACTTTTTCCACCTCATAAAAAAGCCAATTCCCAAACGAGGCTCAGTGTTGTAACTAAATAAAAATTTATTTCGCATCGTACATGCATATTCTTTAGTTGGTTCTTTTGATTACAGTTTCTTTGCATGCAGTTCCCCCCCTCCTAGACGAGCTCGAAGTCCACCCAGAAGGTCTCCTGTTAATCGTAGACGCAGCCGCTCTCCTATTCGAAGGCCTGTGCGTTCACATTCAAGATCAATCTCTCCACGGAGGTAACAAAAGAATATGCAAATATAATGTTGTGACATATGTTTTTGCATGCCTATTATATCCTTATTTGGAACATGTTCTCTTTCTTTGTCATATTTGTGATTATTTCTATGGATTTTATTTATGCAAGTCAAATGGCAATGTGTATCCCATTTATTTTTGCAATGAGAACTTTATGGGCAACCCACCTACAATGAAAATGGCCTTTATGCTAGAAATTAAGCTTTGGATCTTTCAATGGAATTTATTGAATATTATTTGCATGTATGTGGCCAAAAAGATTGTGGTTTAATCTGCTGAGAATTAATACCCTGTCCCATATTTAGTGGATGCCTCTCTCCAAATTAGGAATGGCAACGGAACGGGGCGGGGCCGGGGACCACACTCCCCGTCCCCGATCCCCGAAAGCGATAAATTCCCCGTCCCGCCCCCGATCCCCGGCGGGGAGCCTATCGCCCCCCCGCCCCCGCCCCCGATCGGGGATTGGGTTTCCCTGACCCCGAAATATCCCCGACCCTTTTTTTTTTTTTTTGAATTTTGTTCAACACAAGAATTAATCTGTTCTTATCATCATCATCAACAATCTTTATGAACAAAAAAAAAAAAAAATAATCTCTTCTCATCATCAACATCAACAATCATCATAAACAACAATCATCAACTTTTAAAAAAATAAAAATAAAAAAAATTTGAAATTGAAGAAATCTAAGTAAAAAAATCTGAAATCAACAACGCAGTGATCTAAGTAAAAATCTGTTCTCATCGTTACGTACGTCACCTCCGACGCCGACTGCTTCCCCCTGTACACAATCGGAGACTGCGAGACCGCTCCGGAGACTGCGACACTGTCCCTTCGTTACCGCTGCTGCTCGATCTATTGAGAGAGAGAGAGAGAGAGAGAGAGAGAGAGAGAGAGAGGCGGGTGGTCTCTGTCACAAAGACTGTGTGTGAGTGTGTAATGTTTTAGAGTTTAGTTTTTTATATATATATAGAGGGGTAAAATGGTAATTTTACTTCGGGACAAACCGGGGCAGGGGCTGGGCCGGGGGCGGGGCTGGGCTTGGACACTTATCTCTATCCCCGGCCCAAAATTGATCGAGGATTGATTTTTTAATATCATCCCTGTCCCGTCGGGGGTGTTTTTTGGGAAAAAACCGCTCAAATCGAGGTCGGGGGATCGGGTCCCCGTCGGGCGGGATTCAAATTGCCATCCCTACTCCAAATGTGCATATTGGCATAATTTTTGTTATATAAAGTTGGGAGCTAGTCCAACATGGGATGTAATTAGAGGATTTTCAGATTCTGGATGGTTATTGTTTCCTTTATTGGATTAAAAAAGTAAGAGTTTATGTTTACTTTTGAACTCTTACTTTTTAACTGGCATAACAATTGTATAGTTTTATTTATCCACATTTTTATTTATTTTAAATTTTTTATTTTACTGAGAAGGCTATATTCTTCTTGGAGAGTGGTGGCTATTAATTATTCTCTTCTATCTCTTACTTCATAATTTTTCTGTTATTCTTTTCATACTGCTCTCTAAAACACCTGATATCTTTGAAAGAATAATGCCCCCACCCCTAAACCCCCTGAAAACCACAAAAAAACACACCAAGGGAATGATTCTGGAATGCAAGATCTGCCTCTCATTGTAACCTCTATTATTTGCTGCATTTGTATACAACAGAGGTCGAGCACCAGTTCCAAGGCGTGGGAGGTCGTCATCTTACTCAGATTCCCCTAGTCCACGCAAGGTCTGTATCCATTAGTTGTCTTAAAATGAAATTAACTGAATGAGCGTATATCATTTAGCTTCATCTATTCTAATTTGGCAGGTAGGGCGAAGGGTATCGAGGAGCCGTAGTCCTAGAAGGTATTCTTTCATATCCGCGGATGGTTCCTTTATTTTTATAAAATAAAATCAATAAATTCATACAAAAACATATTTAGTAAATGAAAATAAACATTATTATGTACTTTAAATTATGAATATGATAGGAAAAAAATACATCAAAAATGTTGTTTTATGAATTCATATCAAGTGCAATTCATGGTAATATGCCTTTAGGTATCCTTCTAAAGCTACGATATACTCAAAGTAATATGATAATGATTCAATGAACAAACTCTTAGCCATAATTAAAAAAAAAACCCAAAATCTTAGGAGTTGTTGACATCACCAGATATGAATAAAAATGTATGATTGCTGAAAAGAAATAGAGAGGAATTTCTACTAAGAAAGTTTTTTTGGTTGAAAATAACCATATGTGAGAGCTCTAGGCTATAGCCATTGCAAATTTATCAAAATCCTTTCGTCCTTTTGTTCTATTTATTGAGGAGCATTGCTTTAAGAGTTTGCTACAATAACGTGGATATAGTCATAAAATAATCACCCACAACTTTGCCCCTTAAAATATAAAGATATGAAATTCCCTATGTCACAAGTGAGTTTAAAAAATACATTCCAAAACTTTCCTTAAAAATTATATACACAAAGCATGAATGATAAAAAAAACTTCATACGTTGGACTTAGACTTGTGCTAGGATCATAAGCCAAGCATACCAGATAGTGTTAATTATGTTCGCCGAGGAAATCAAGATTTTTTGCACACATATATCCCTTTCACCCTATTCAGAGATCATCTTTTTATTGTTTTTTATGTTATGTTTGCTGTTGGCTTTTTCCCGAGCATGATTTTCTGATGAATGGTGGGTTTCCTGTGTTAGGCCGTTGAGAGGAAGAAGCACTAGCAACAGCAGCAGCAGCAGTTCGCCACCACCACCTCGCAAGCCACGAGTCACATGAAAGATGGTAATTGTGCAATGAGATGTCATTGTTGGTTTGAACTATTTCATATCGTATTGTAACTATGACCGTTTACGGAGAGAATGATGATGTAGGGTTTGTTTTCAGTTGCCTGATATGGGGGACTGTACCCTGTTTGCCAGTAATTACAGTTCTTGTTATTTGCTGAGAAACTTATTTTAAGTTGGACGTGTACATCAAATATCTTATGATTGGACTCCCTCTATTACTTCGGATGATTGTTTTGGATTCTCTGAATCAAGCAAAGAATCGTGCCCATGCTGTTTGGTTGTGATGTATCCTGGTGTGATAATACTCGTAAAGTTTTAGACTGTGTTTGGAAAGATGTTCCAAATACATTTTCATCCACTAATTTAAGTGTGGTGTTTGTTTTGAGCTTTTAAATTATAATTCCACACTTATTTTTTAAAATTCATTTTTAGGCGGAAAAATTTGGTTAACTCGGTCGTCCTTCCGGATGTTTTCTAGAAGTTTGGCTGGTTGACCGGAACAATGCTCGGTTTTTCTGTTTTGGGCATCTGTTATTTTTATATTATAAATAAAAAATATTTTTGATTTTTTTTAAAATTTTTTATGAGTTTTGAATAGAATTTTAGAGTGTGTGTTTGGTTATGAGTTGTAACTTTTTGAATCAATTAACTTTTCTAATTTTAAAAATTCAAAGCTCCCTCTAAATTTTTTTTTCAAAATTTATAACTAAACAAATTTTTCATACTCAAATTATAATTTTAAAATTTATAAATTTAAAATATAATTCTATTTTCAAATCATATTTAAAAACTCTATCAAACGGTACTTTAGGTTTTGGATTTTATTCTTGAGCTTATGTTGATTTCATCCCTTGGTGATGGTGTGCATCTGTGTTGCATTTTGTGAAAATTATCTGTACATTTACCCGATTGTATGTTCTAACTTCTTTCAATGGAATTAATCTACCCCTTTGTGATACATGTCATGGCTGTCTTTTTATTTTTTGTTTTAATAGTCATAGTGAATTTGTATATGATCCTAATTAGTGATCAATTTATTTTAATATTTTGAGTTCTTATTTGCTTTTTTTCTTTTAAAATTGTGGTGGTAGTCTGGTAGATCTATTAGGAAGCAGGAGTTAATGTCATTTTAAAAAAAAAAAAAAAATATGTATTTTTAAAATTATATTTATCATCTATTAATTTAAAAATAATTATAATAAAAATATACACCAATAATTATTATATCAATACAATTTTTTTAATGAAGAATTTACACTTAGAAAATAAACAAATTAAATAATCTAAAGTGAACCCTTGTTGAGCCCATATGACTGACCTGGATATTCAAATCCAATTGTGGCGTGAGAAACTAAAAGAATAATTATACCGTTTTATCGTGTTTAGATGTGTAAGACAGCAAAATAAGGATATGGGTTGAATTTCTTCTTTCTTTATACTTTAATGGATAATATTGGTGTTATGACAATTATATAATTAATTAGGTTTCTTATCAAAGCTCTTTACTTTTAATTAAGAAATAAAACTTATAAAATAAAATAATTTTATGTTCATTATTTTTCACCTAATTTCTAAACTAAATATAAAAAATCAATATTATTTTCTTTTTATTTCTAACAAACTTAAATATTTGCACAAGCAACATAAAGTAAAACAAAACACGCCAGTTTGGGTCTAGTCTTCATTCTGCCCCCCTTCCATCTTCTTCACTGGAAGCTAAGTCTTCCTCCTCCACACCCTTCTCCAGTGCGGTCTAGGCAATTGTTGCTTGACTTTCGTGCTCTTTTCGGATACGACTAGTCTTACAGTTCGGACTGTCGTAGTTCTGAATCTGATTTCACAAGTGTAATGTGAAATAGATAAACACAAAAGAGTCCAAATCTGACAAATCTTTTGGAAAATCGATTTTGAATCAAAATGCAAAAAATGGACTGTTTTGTCAGATACAGAGTCGTCACCTAAATATTTTAAAAAAATTTAGAAAACTTGGGACTCGTGCCAAAGGCCACTTATCCATCATCACCAAAGTGTCTCAGCTCGGAAACTTAGGTACGAGAGGGGAAAGTTATGAATTGAGTACTCCACTAACCTGATCAAAGATCGACCTCTACTAAGCATGATGTGATTCTTATTTACATTATATGCTCTTGTTCATTGTTGCTATGTGATGTACACAAGTATAGACTAATTTGTAAAAATTGGAACATTTTGATTTCATATATGTTTTTGAAAATTGTTTTGAATATGTACCACTTGAAGAAGTGATCTCATATGTACATTACTCAAATTATCTCAATTTAAGCAATTAGCCTTCAATCATAGGCATTCAAACAATTTTATTAGCCTCATGGCAAGTATGCTAGACATGACAACAATCATACTCATACGATATGCTAAAGCAGTAAATGCTCACCTTGTATTCCAAGGTAAATCGAAAGAAACAAAATAGTTAGAAAACATGCATGATCCTAATGATACAACTTGACTAATACAACATATGCAATATGCGATTTAAGTAGACTCGGCTACTAACATGGCATGTAAATCAATTTGATAGCATGCGGTTTTAAAAAACGTATTCAACGAAGTAATAAACAACAATGCTTATTAGAATGATGAGCTGAGTCTAATGCATGCAAGACAATGTATGCAAATCTTGAGAAATGCTAAGTAAATATGATGTTCTATACCATCCAACATAAGCGGGTAAATAAAAAGAAGAAAGAAGTAGGGTTCGAAGACATACACATTATTACAAGTTTGCCCTCGCGCAGGAGGGTCCGAATAAATGTCCTAGCTAATTACTACGAATTAACCAATCTATTACAACCCAAATGAAATAAATTAACTATGCTAGTTAATCATTACAGCACCACAAATTAACTAACTACTTTAGCTAATTAATTAAGTATAACATAAAACTAACTAGTTATTCTAACTAATTAGTTACAAGTCTGCTACTTTAAGTACAACATACTACTATTACAACATTATTTCAACGGATCTCGATAATCGAGGGATAGTTCATGCATGGATGTGGATTTCCACCCGAAAATACTCTCCATTTTGCTACCGGAATGTTTCTGTTGCATAGTCAGGAGACTGCACTGATTTTTCACCTCAGTTTCTACTTTGTTCTGTAGGAAATAGTACACTGCCTTGTTGGAAAAAGTGGCCGGTCGGCCACTAATAGTGGCATGCCGCCCAGTAAAGGAAGCCTGCCGGCCACTAATGTTGGATTTCTCTTGCTGTAATAGAAAATAAACAGAGCATAAACAAAGCATTCTCAGGGGATGTTTGTTCACCCTGCCTCTCATTATCATCAAACAGCTCAAAGGAGGGGTAGACTTGATTCTCAAGCTATCAATTGACGCAATTTCATTATGTGATGACTTATGAACCAAGGGATACAATTTCAATAAATGGTAAGGAAAGACCAACAAAACCTGCTCCCTATCATGGAAGGAAAGGGGTTGACATTGACTCTTGAACCGTTTTCATCACTAATAAGTATGAAACGACTCAAGACTCAATAGGTTCAATTGACATTCGATTGAACCCGAACCATTTTATTACCTTGCTTTATTTTAATCCAATTTTATTACTCCATTTTAATTACCTTCCATTCATTAGTCAATTAAGTCTAATAATGAGCTTTAAGTCCACTATTAGAGAGAAGTGTCAAACCAAATGTTGTTTTAGGCATGAGAGGGAGATCATGCCGTTGGTGATGAGCCTCTAAAGGGATTAAACCATTAAGCACAATATCACTCTTCAAGCTTAAACAACACTCCTTTTGGAGCAACTCTCAAAACAAAGAGAAAAGGCCAAGAAAGGAGGGAGATTGCAGAGATACTTAAAGGTGAACACAAGTATGGAAAGTAAGAAATAAATGCTATCAACTCAAATAGGTTGGCGGCTAAGGCCTAAACCACTAAGCCTATGAGGACAATTACACTACAAGCATGCAATACAAACCATAAATGAAACTAACACATAAAAACAATCCTAAATTAGCTCAAAACAGTGTTGGAATTAAAGTAAAAACAGCTAAAAGAGTAAGCTAAAAACATGGAGCAATTAAGCTAATAAACATTGGGACTTCAAAACATGATTTTTAGCCTCTGGAAAACTCTGAAAACCAGCGGTAAAAAGTTCAAAAAATTTTGATAAAAATGTGGGAAACACAAGGGTAAAAGCCTATGAAACAAGATTCAAATAAGGGTGATCCACCCCTCTACCTTTAATGACTTTAAACCACAAGTTTCAGCCAAAAAATACAGGTGATAAACAACTCAAAAACAAGAAATAATGAGAAAGAGATGGTACAAAAGAACTAGAATGTATACCTCTTGAAGAGGAATGATCCCTTGAATTCCCAAACCACTAATTTCACACTCTCAAGTGCTAAAATGCAACCTTAAGCACCTTAGCAAAGATCCCTCAAGGTTTGGTTTGGAGTGTCTAGGCAAAGGTTATGTAAGTTGCAAGGGAGAGAGAGAAATATTTCCCAAACTTTGGTCTCCAAAATTTTCTAACCCTTTAAAATATGAGAGGGAGTCATCTATACATGGAAATATATGAGACCACCTCAGAAATATCTATACATACACAATTGGTACAGTGCATGCATCTGTGGAGACAGCTGGCACAGCTGGCAAAAAGATCAGAAATTTTACACAAGTGGCTAGTAGGCCACTAATAGTGGGCGGCTGGAGTCACAAGTGGGTTTGCAGGCATAAGTGACCGGCATGCCACTAAAAAGGGGTGGCCGACCACTAATAGTGGGTGGCTGGAGTTACTAGTGGGTCTACAAGCACCCAGATAGTCAGGCTTAAAAAACTACTGTTTTGGTCCAAAAACAAGGCGCAAAGGTTGTAGGTTCAAAATTGAGATTTCCTGCTGAGGAAATCAAGCATTTGACAAGCGTACACATTCATATTGAGTGATCAATTAGTGATTCCCAAGTCTTAAGGGCCGTCAAAAATAGGATGTCTACAGTTGCCTCTTTTTGACAGAGCTCGGAATCATGAAATGACATGAGTAAATGTCAAAGCCCGAAGACGACCCATTTTGACAAGACCGTAAGACTTAGGCAAATAATCAAGACATAAATTAAATTGGTTGAGCCTGAAAGTTGCCTACATATCCCTTTGCAGGGCATCAAACCAGCGTAGTTTTGGGGCAAGATGCAAATGATATGCACGAAAAATATACTTTGAGAGCTAGACTTACACGCTTCGCGAAGCTGGCTATTTTGAAAATTCATGATCATGCAAGATGATGCAACAAGGAATAACAAGATAACAACATATGAATGAGCTTTAAGCTTAAATCAAAATGGGTTTCACATGGAAAGAACTAAAAACGCGCACTCTAACCACGTCGAAGCCGTGAAAAGAGGAGAGAAAAACTGCTCAGGGTCGCGTTTCACGCATCTTGAGATAACTCTACCCACGTTGAAATCATGAGAAAATGAGAGAAACCGCTCAAGGTCATGTTTCATGCGTCTTGAGATACTCTAATCACGCTAAAATCATGAGAAGAGGAGAAAAACCGCTCAGGGTCGCGTTTCACGTGTCTTGAGATACTTTCATTACGCTAAAATCGTGAAAAGATGAGAAAAACCATTCAGGGTCGCGTTTCACGCGTCCTGAGATAAAAATCGCTCAGGATCGCGTTTCACGCATATTGAGATACTCTAATCACATTGAAATCGTGAGAAGAGTAGAAAAATTGCTTAGGGTCGCGTTTCACGCGTCCTGAGATAAACAACTACTTAGGGTCGTGTTTCACGCGTCCTGAGATAAACAACCGCTCAGGGTTGCGTTTCACGTGTCTTGAGATACTCTAATCATGCTGAAATCTTGAGAAGAAAGGAACATGTTGAAATCTTGAGAAGAAGTTGTGAGAAGAGATCCTGAGAAAATCGCTCAGGGTTGTGTTCCATGCGTCTTGAGATAAACAACCGCTCAGGGTTGCGTTTCACGTGTCCTGAGATAGATGCAAAAAACATGAGATTGTACAATAGATACACAATGTAATGAAAGTGTGCGATAGATGTACGAAGAGAACAAGTGCGATAGATGCACAAAGTGAGCAAGTGCGATAGATGCACAAAGTAAACAAAACTGAAAATCAATAAAATGACAATGCATGTTCTGCACAAGATAGACAACCGACATATGATGTTAATTAAAAGCATGTTCCATGCAAGAATCGAAAGCATGTTCTCTGCAAGATTGCCAGCATGTTCTATGTATGAATCAAAAGCATGTTCAAAATGAAAACATGTTCTATGCAAAATTGAAAAGCAAAATGAAAAGCATGCGAAAGTGTACGTTTTATGCAAAAGAAAGTAACAAATATGTAACTTGACAAAATGAACAAAAGCGATGTTCGGCAACAACCTCCGACTTACCAACTTTGCAAAATGCTCAAAAAGGATAAACCTTATTCATATTGGTAAGTGGAGCACGTTCGCGTGCCGGAACACAACGGGTATTGGGAATGACGCAATCGGAACACAGTTTCGAGCTCCTCAAAAATCAACCTGGACCCAAAAAAGAACCTCCCATACACTATTAGGGCAAAAGAGGAACAAAACCAGCACTAGGCCATAAAAGAGGGCTGCCGGCCACAAATGAGGCCTGCCGGCCACTAATGTAATTTCGGGGACAGATTTGTCATTTTGGCACGGGTCTTTTTAAACACATTACCACACCTCGTTTCCTCATACACCCAAGGTTGAAATTACTCTCCCTCTTTCTCTAGGTGCTTCCTCTCTCTAGATTGGTGCTTTGTACGCATTTTCCAACGCCCCATGCAAACTTTATTCATAAACCCTCTTTGATCCTTTACACTTTGAACCAATCAAATTTTGTTTTCGTTGATTTTCTCAAGTTTTCAACACTTTTGGCTTGTTTCCCTTGAATTTCTCTCGGGTTTTGTGAACTTTCTTGGGTTTTGACTTTTTCTCTCATTTTCTCTCTCTTAGGGTTGATTTTTTCCAAGTTTTCTTTCATTTTCTTCACTTTTTCACCAGTCTTCACCCACTTTTCAGATGGCAGACGACATTCCTCATGATCCCGAGGTTCCACTTGCACTTTCACCCATAGAGGTTGAGGAGTCGGCGGTTGCTGAGGCCGGCAAGGTGGCGGAGGACATTGCTGACGACTTCGAGGCAGAGTTCGCTCCAGGGCTCGAGCCTGAGCCACTACCATTGAGGATAAGGCCCTTTGATCCAGTCACTTATCACCCTCGCATGCACATGATGGCGCCTGGAGGCATAATGCGCTTTGACGATTTTGCTAATAGCGTGCCGGAGGATATCTTGCCGAGAGAGCTAGACTCTCATCTTTCCTACAGCGCTACTGAGGTACAAACTTTATTTTCATGCTTTCTTACCTTTCATTTGACTGCATTTCTTGCACTGCCTTTCATCTAACTACTCTTTTATCACTGTCTTTCATCTGATTTACTCTTTCTTTGCCATAGGGGGACTCCAGTTCTTACAGGGGTTACGGGCAGTGACGGATAGAGATTAGTATCACAAGCTCCCGCCCGAGGTCCGTGACTTTGTTGATGAGGCCGACTTTGGCTTATTTTGCACCAGGCTCTTACGGCATATGGCTAGTCGGGCCCTACTCGGAGCATTGGTGGACAGGTGGTGGGATACCACCAATTCTTTCCACTTCTCTTTTGCTGGGGAGATGACGATGACTCCCTATGACTTCTCGATGATCACAAGCTTATGAGTAGGGGGTGATCCAATCCCCTTTGACATGGATATGGGCAAGTGGGAGGCGACTTGGATCTACCTGCTTGGAGTGAGCCCACCTCTATACAGGCTAGTGATGGTCAGATACAACTGGTTCTCCAAGCACTTCCGCGAGAGTCAGCCCGAGACACAGGAAGAGGTAGAGCAGTATGTCTGGGGCTTCTTGATGTTCATCCTCGGTACCACCTTGTTCGCGAACAGGTGGAATACCGTGGGTTTATACTTACTGAACGCCCTTATAACCCTACCCAGGCCCGGTTTTACGATTAGGGTAAAACTGGCCTCGCCACACTCTACGGCTATATGAGTTCTACTTCCCGCATGAAGGGAGAGCAGGTTGGAAGCAACTGGAGAGCCTGGGAGGTATGCACCACACCTTTCTGCTTTTGCGCTTTCTGTTGACACATTGTACTTTTTGCTTTGGACTTTCTATTTTAGATCTGTTGACACATCGTGCTTTCTGCTTTGCATTTTCTATTTTATATTTGTTGACACATTGTTGATAACACTGCTGACCTTTTCTTGCAGTTATGGGTTTACGCTTATTTTCCGGCTCTGGCTCCAGAGCCAATAGATGAGATCCTTCCAACTGTGCCTTACTCGTGACGATATAACGGCCGGTGCCGGCGCTGGAACAATGACAATATGACATTCACTTTCTACCACTGATACTTCAATACGGTGGTTACCTGCAAGATAATTCAAAACTCATAGTCATTTCTGCTTGTATTCTGATTCATACTTTGATAACTGACGGCAACTAACAATCTATGCACTATCTATTTACAGATCACGTGGCGGCCTTGGGCGATGATGCCAGCCGGAGTGAGGGACCAGTATGCTGGAGCTTAGGCCACGTCTTGATACCAAATTTTACTGGAGGGCCCATTCTGCCGGGCCTAGTTCCTGGGTGAGCATTTCATGCGCCAGACTCTGGGCTCACCTGTCCCAGTCGTTCCTATGCCTCCCCCAACATCCATGAGGATAGCCGATAGCCTCTCAACCGAGGCTATTATTCAGTTTATGGTGGGGTTGGATGTCGACTATTTTAGAGTGGAGGGCGATTATGCAATTTTCATCCAGACTCACCTCATGTCGTCTTTGACTGGAGTTCGTGCGGGCGATGCGGCAGGTGCTCCCTTGGCGGGTGAGGTTGCTCAGGAGATCGAGGCCGATATTGGGGGGGCCTTCCCATTGTGCAAGTTACTGGTTGGCCGACGATTCCCACTGCGCTTACATGTTGGCGGCCAATCGGGACAGCCTATCAGATTTTGATAGAGTTACTTGAGGCAGGACACAGGTATGTCAAAGCCCGGGGCACACCTCAGGTATGGACCACACTTTACAGCTTGTAATCACACTCTCTCTTTTCAAATATTGATTATTCTAGATACTGATCATTCAAATGCAATTGGAGGCACTCACTGAGTATACAGAGGGCCTGCTCCAGTTAGTTGCTTATCTAGTTGGCATGGTACAGAGGAGAAAGACGTTGTTTGGTTTTTATAGTATCCAGGTATTTTCTCCTATTTTTCGTATACATTTCACTGCTACCTTACACTATTGTGCACCACACTATCATTCCCATTGGTACACTGATACTCATACCGTAATATTCACACCATTCCACACTGCACTGATTCATTACCCTGACACACTGTACTCATAACATACCTTTTATACTCATTCCGCATACTGCATTAGATAACGAAAATACATACACTGTATTTGATATGTCTGCACTTGTTTTTCAGATCCCATCAGTACCAAGGACACCAGCAGCAACGGCAGTATCAGCATCGGTAGCACCTCCTTTAGTGATAGAGAGAAGAGGTAGACAGGCCCCAGCATGCAGTCGAGATGAGCATCGAGGTTGATGTAGAGACAGGGGTGCTTAGGGCCGAAGCTGCTCCTCGGAGCTAGTTTTGAGTGGCGATGATACCGAGACTAGTGACTTTGAGGAGACAGTGAGCCAATGCTCTAAGTCTGAGAGCAGGGACGATGATGCTGGCTCGCGGTCAGGGAGCAGAGATGACACCAATGCTGGCTCTGAGGTACAGAGCGGAGATGATGATACCAACTCGCTCGAGTCGATTCGATAAGCGGTCTTGTGAGACAGTGCCCCTAAGTCCCCTCCGCAGAAAAGGACGAAGAAGGCCTTTCAAACTTGAGATGACTGGCATCGATTTTTGTACTTTTTTGCTTAGTTTCTTTTATTTTGGTAGTTCAGCATATATATAGCTTCAGTTAGGCTTTTACTTTTGCTTTTTAAAACTTGTACTCCCTTTTGTAAAAACTATGATCGGGGAAAAACCCTACAATTTTATGAAAAGAGTTATTGTTTTTGCATCATGAGCACCACATTTGGATAGAATAAAAACGGATTGTATTGGAATAATGTTCTTAATCAGATAATGAGCCGACCAACAACCAAAATACAACTCGATAAGTAAAAAAAACAAAGTAAAAACAACCAAACACAGCTATGTACATTTGCTAAAACCAAAAGACTCAAAACAAGACCTTAAAATACAAATATCATGACAAAACCAGACTGCCAAAACTGCCAGGCCCATAAATGGACGGCAGGCCACACAAGTGGGCGGCCGGCCACTTGTGATAGATCCACTAGACGGCTTACAATTGGTCTCCACTTACAGCCCTATCTTCTACAAGATGTCTTTCTTCGTGATTTCTTCATCAGAACCTTATTTTTGCTGCTGTTTCGTCCACAAAGGGAGATATTTCTTGCTGAGAAGTGCACGGATTGGATAGCCACTTTAGATGGCACGGAAAAAGTGAATTTCTGAGGTTTCGGCATAAACGCGCTTTTTCCGTTAAGTCGTACTCCACTTTGTTTTCTGTTCCTCCATGCCGTGGTCCGATGTTGGGACCTGGTTACACATGTGTTTCAATTCGGCGCACAGGAAATGTGCCCGACTCTTGAAGAATTTTGAGAATTGACGGAAACCTGGTACGATGAGGAAATCATGCTTCAGCCTCGTTTTGGTCATGCCCAGGCTTTGGGACGAATGTATAGGCTCACTTTGCACGAAGCTCGATCTTTGGTCCATGACGAAGAGCTAGATATACCCAGCTTGATTCATCAGTTTTCTGACATCGGTGACAGAGGCCACCCTTTTTGGCGAGGCTTTCGGCAACGTGCCCTTTGTTTATATATGCTTGCACATTTTCTTCTTGGCCCTGGTTGTGCTAGAGCCAGCATTAAGCTGATAAAAGTAGCCCAAGATCTAAAAGAGGGTAAGAGTTGCATTGGTTTAGCACAGGCCGAGACCCTGATGGGTTTAGATGCTTTTCATTGGCAAGAGACCACCAGTTTTGCCGGGAGTCCACTACTTCTTCAGGCATTGTTTCCCACCCTTTCTGATATATGCCTTGCACACGATTCGACACTCATGCTCTATTTTCTCTCTAAGCCATTTCTTTACTTTTCTCTCCACGTACATCTCTCTATTATTTAATCTCTCTTATTTTTCATCCCTTCCCAGGTATGGCTCATGGATAAGCTGAAAGTGGTGGACCTTTGCCCCGAATATTCAACCCGAGTTTACTTCCTCCGCCAGTGACTAGTGGACTTTCCCAATAAAGGATGGTGGTGCAACTAGATGTGCAACAAACTTACAGTTGACATAGCTTGGCGTTGTCCCTGGCTTAACTTGAATGACATGAGCTACAACATATCTCGACAGCCAGGCATACAGTTGATTGGCCTTATGCACTGCGTGTTCTACTTTCCCTTCTGGTTTAGACACTAGTTCGGGCATGATCAAACCCGTCCAGATGTGGGGGTAGAATACTCGGCTTCCTTTCCCATTCGTACTTCACATCTAGCTCAATACCTTGCTGCCTGGAGGACGAGAGAGCTTTTGGTCCCTGTCTTTAGTTTCAGTTATGCCCTTTCTGGTGAGTGCTTGGCTTGGCTCGAGGATGAGGCATAAGTTGAGCCCACTTTGGCTACAGAAGCTTCCGCAAGCACAAGCAAAGGACGCAGAAGCACCTGACTCACCTATGTCTCTAGTTTATTGCTTTGACTTTTCTTTTCAAGTTTTATGATTTAAAAGCAACTTTAAATTAGCTCAGAGCTAGAGAATGTACTTGTGTTGAAATCAATGGAATTAAAGTTGTGAGTACTAAAAATTGTCCTTTTGGTCCCAAAATGGTCTAAGTTGTAAAAGGTAAAATTTTGAGAAAATCAACTTTTATTAAAACTTTCCAAAACCATTTTCGAAAATGATCACTACCTGACACGCACAGAATCAAACCCTCAAGATGTACAACCTTGAATCAAAAGATCATAACTGCCCTTAATCGCATACCACTACTGCTTTGCATTGTAACCAGCTTTTCTGCCCAAAATGAAGATCACAACCAAACTAACAGACGATAAACAAAGATGACCTAATCAGACAAACAGACAGGACAGTTGAGTTGGAGATGGTTACGACCGAACTTCAAGATGAAGTTGCTTGCGTATCCCAAAGATGGGAATCAGACATTACGTAATTCGGTTTAGGTTCGCTAAAGTATTAACTCTCTCCTTTTGCGCTCTAACTTTTGCCAAAGTCGCCCTTTAGGGTTTTCAACCTTGCAAACTCAGTTTTTCTTTATATCTAATTTTTCATGATCTAACTTTTGCCTAGGTCACCCTTCTGGGTTTTCAGTCTAGCGAGCCTTTTAGGGGTAGTATTTCTTCAACTTGTCCATATTGATTGGTTGTGAAAATTTCAGGCCATCTAGGTCCATAAGAATAACTGCTCCACCTGACCAGATAGATTTGATAATGTAAGGGCCAGTCCAATTGGGTCTGAACTTGCTCCTAGGGTTATAGATGAGAGCTTGGTTGTCTTTCAGTACCATATCCCCTTCCTTAAGATTTTTGGACTTAACCTTCTTGTTAAAAGCCCTAGCAATTCTGCACTGGTAGCCCTGGACATGATACAATGCCTTTAGCCTCCTCTCATCAAACAACATTAACTCCTCAAACCTGCTTTGTTGCCAGTCCACCTCCACTATCTAACACTCGGCCATAACTCACAGCGACAACACTTTAATTTCAATTTCAATTCGCAGAACAGCCTCTATCCCGTAGACGAAAGAATATGGGGTTGCCCCTGTAGATGTTTGGATTAAGGTTCTGTAGCCCTAGAGCGCGAATGACAGTTTATTTGGCCAGTCCCTGTAGGTTTCCATAATCTTTCGCAAGATGTTCTTGATATTCTTATTAGCGGTCTCGACAGCTCCATTAGTCTGTGGTCTATAAGTTGATAACTTATGAAAAGCCACGTTGTATTTCTTAAGCAGATCCACCACCTCCTTCTTGAAGTGTAAGCCGTTATATGATATAATCTCATTCGGAACTCTATATCGGCAGATGATATTATTTCTGATAAATTTGGCCACATACGATGCCTTCAACACTGCATAGGATTGAGCTTCCACCCACTTTGTAAAATAGTCAATCACCACCAAGATATACTTATGTGCATTCGACCCCTTTGGTGAGACAGGACGGATAATGTTGATTCTCCAGACTGAGAAAGGCCATGGCGAAGTCATGTTGTAGAGCTTTGACGGTGGGATATTCATGCGATTGGTATGAATTTGACATTTATGGCATCGCTGCACAAAACCAATACCATCTTCCTCTATGGTTGACCAATAATAACCTTGTCTGAGGATCTTTTGAGCTAGCATCACACTATTCATGTGTGCCCCGCACTCCCCTCCGTGGATAGCCTCCATAAGATGCTTCGATTCCTCTTCTCCTACATATAGTTTTTGCATTCCCAGATGAGCTCTTTTATACAGCTTACCTCCGTAGATGATAAATTGGATGGCCAGACGTCGTATTCCCCGTTTGTCCTTGGCATTTGCCCTTGGTGGATATGTCTCTTTTTCTAGAAAGTTCCAAATATCATAATACTAGGGGTTTCTGTCTTGCACTTTATCTATTGCGGCAACAGTCTTGTAGACCGGCATGTATTTCTGTTCGATGATGATTGGACGTATTGTTACTCCTAGTGAGATGTCTACCATCGAGGATAGAGTTGCCAAAGTATTAGCAAACCTATTGTTCTCTCTCAGTAGATGTGTGAATGTCAACTTTTCAAACCTCTGAATTAGAATATCTAAGGCTTGACAGTAAACCTTCATTTTCTCTTCTTTGACTCTCCAGTCCTCGTTTGCTTGAGAAACAACCAAGTTCGAGTCCCCGATAACGTCCAACCTTATTGCCTCTAGTTCTAGGACAGCTTCTAAACTAACAATACACACTTCATATTCTGCTTCATTGTTGGACACCTTGAATCGGAGTTTGAAGGCTAAAGGTATATGGGAGTCATCAGGTGCTATCAGTAACAAACCCATCCCATAACCGTATTGATTGGACGCTCCGTCAAAGTACATCGTCCAAGTTTCCTCTTCAAGTTACAGAATGTCTTCATCTGGGAACAAGTATTCCACTGCCTTATCTCCTTTTACAGGGTGGTCTACCAGGAATTCCGCCACAACTCTTCTTTTAATTGACTTGCGAGCAACATACTTGAGATCAAATTCGGAGAGAAGAAGCAACCAACGAGCCAACTTACCCGTAAGCACTGGTTTCACAAAGAGATATTTGATGGGATCTAACCTCGAAACCAAGATTACGGAGTGAACTAACAAGTAGTGCCTCAACTTCCTACCAAGGCTAGGCAAGCTTTCTCCAAAGGAGTGTAGCGGGTCTCATAGTCTAGTATCTTTTTGCTTAAATAGTAGATGGCCTTCTCCACCCTATCTTCAGATTCCTGAGCGAGCATGCATCCCATGGTCGTATCTATCACTGACAAGTACAAAGTCAGAGGTTTCCCTAGCTTTGGTGGTGACAACACAGGTGGATTCCGGAGGAACTACTTAACCTGTTCAAAGGCAAACTGACATCAATCGTCTCATCAGAATTTCTTTCATTTCTTCAGGAAACCAAATAGTGGTTCACAAGTCAAGGTTAATTTGGAGATAAACTATTTTATGAATTGCACTTTATCCAGAAAACCACGCACCTCCTTTTCAGTCATTGGTGGTGACATTTCTAAGATGGCCTTGATTTTGGAAGGATCTACTTCAATTTCTTTCTGCGTGATCAGAAAGCCCAGTATTTTCCCTGCCGTTATGCCGAAGGTGCATTTCTGCGGGTTTAACCTCAATCTGTATTCCCTGATCCGTTGAAACAATTTTTCGAGTGCGGTGTAGTGGCCTTCCCGCTCTTTGGATTTGACAATCATGTTGTCCACATGCACCTCAACCACTTTGTAGATCATATCATGCAGAATGGTGGTCGTAGCCCTCTGATAGGTAGCCCTAGTATTTTTCAACCCAAATGACATGACTCGGTAGCAGTACGTATCCCACGGAATGATGAATGCGGTCTTTTCTCTATCCTCGGGTGCCACCAAAATCTGGTTATACTTGAAAAATCCATCCATAAATGATAACAATGCATGGCCCGCATTGAAGTCTACCAACTCATCAATTTGCGGCAAAGGAAAGTCATCATTCGGACTAGTTTTATTCAAGTCCCAAAAGTCGACGCAAACTTGAATTCTACCATCCTTCTTCGGCACTGAGACGATATTGGCCAACCAGGCCGAATACTCGAATACTAAAAAGAATCCTGCATAAATCTGCTTGGTGACCTCTTTCTTGATTTTTAGCGCCCAATCCGGATGAATTCTACACAACTTCTACTTGACTAGTCAAGCCTTAGGGTCAAGAGGGATCCAGTGCTGTATAATCTCAGGATCGATCCTAGGTATGTCTTCGTAGGACCACGCAAAAACATCTTTGAAATCTTTTAATAAAGCGATTAAACGCTCGCGTTCCTCCGAAGACAACGTGGACCCGATCTAGACCAGGTGCAGATCCGTCTTAGTACTCACATTAATGGCAATGATAATAAGGTTTAGCAAACCTCTCCTCCTCTCGATTAATCAAGTTTTTCAAAGCCAGAGGAATTTCTTTCCCTTTGTTTTCATTAAAATTTTAAAAATTTTGGTCAATACAATAAACTAGCGGCATAGAAAAGTACACAGAATCTGTAGAGTTTTCATTCAAAAGGCCTAGATCTTCGGTTATAGACTTAAAAGAAAAGCTAAATGAAGACCTGGACTTTGTTATCCGGGTTACCACACCCAGAAATACCAGACTCAGACTCAGAATCAGAAGAACTTGAATATGATCCCGACCCCACAGACTCAGTGGAATCAGATTCTGGCTCATCACTCGATTTAGAATTGGACAGATAGCCTTTCTCCAACTGCCAAGTAAGATGTGGTGCCTTTAATGCATCCAAAATGTCACCAGTTGGGTTCATACCTAGGTCTTCCCTGATCATGGAGACAGTAAAGTTATCCCCCAAGTTCTTTAAGTCGGCCGTAGGATCTGTTAGGAGACTAGCCAATGCTGCCTCTACTCCAGGCTCGCAATCATTTGAGTCACCTTTTGTACTCTGTTCAGCTTTGATGCTTGGTTCAGCCCTTTCTTCATCATCACTATCCTACAGCTAATGGTCAAAGAAGATCTCGAACCCAAGGACACGCTCATTCGAGGAATTTACCTAAGGCTTGGGAAAGCCACAAAAAAGGAAATCCTCTCTTTCCCAAACAAAATGGCCATTCAGTGTCCCCTGGATTGGCCTGTGGATGAGTTCATAGTGTTTTTTTGGCTTGCTTGGCCTTGGCTCTGCTTCTTATTTCTTCTGCCTTTCTGATCCAGTCTTCTCTGGTGGGCACATAGCCCAGTCCAAAAGCATGCGGGTTGTGTGGTACCTCCGCCAGTGCTATAACACCTTTCTAGCCACTCTTTTCAAGTCCCATTCGTCGAACATGCCATAGTTTGTTCATAAAATAGATGGACTAGGCGCTGACGTACATGCCTTCGTCTGCAGCCAAAATGGTTTGCACCACTCGGGCTTCAACCAGGGTGAATCTCGAGAGAAACACATCCTTCTCACTATGTTTGATTTCTAGCATTGGCGTAGTCACCTCTGGCAGCGGATGAATGGATAAGTTCCCAAAAACAATTGCCGCTCCTTCCCCATGAGGGTACTTCAACATCTGATAGAGAGTGGAGGAGACAGCCTTCGCATGGTGCAACCAAGGCCTCCCTAACAGCAAATTAAAGGTAGCCGGCACATCCAAGATGTGAAACTCGATCACTTGCTCCGATGGGCCCACTTGAACTTTCACTTGCACTGTATCCATGACCTTTCTACTTGTGTTATCATACACCTGTATCACTTGGGCTGTGGCGAATGGTAGGATGATAATGATCTATATTGTGTCAACTGGTCAAACCAATTGCATAGGCAGTATGAGACGGACAAACATTGATGGCAAAGCCAGTATTTACCAACACCACCGACACCCACTTCTCCCTACATTCCGCAGAGATATATAATAGCTTGTTATGAGCCGAGCCTTCCGGCGGTAGCTCTTTGTCAGAGAAGGTGAGCATTGGCTTGGCTTTGCTTGGAAAGACTAGACCCATAAGTTGCTCAGGCATAGTATCAATGGACAATTTAGCCTTGTCCATTGCCGATAATACTACCTGTCGGTGCATCAGTGAGGCCATGAGAAGACCCCATATAGAGATATCAACTTGGATTTTCTTGAGCTGCTTTAGTACTGACTCTTCTTCTAGTTGTTTCTCTTTCTATTTTTCGGCCTCTTTATCTTTTCTAGATGCCTTTGCTTGATCTAAGTGGCAGCTTAAAATACCGCCCACTTTTTGTCATATGGTCTATCTTTTCAACATACCATGTATTATCTGGGGCGCAGTCGCCCTAGTCTTCGTCAGTATGGGCCAAATACAGATCGTTATTGTCCTATCATTCGCCATCAGCGGCCGACAAATAGTTGTCCAACTCTGCTTGTATCATCTTCACATCATAAGTGTGCCCCATAGGGCGGCACACAATTATGGTTCCCCGGTTATCTTCAATTTTTTCTCGTTTAAACTGCCTTAGTGTAGCTTCCTGTTCGGTGTCTCTTGTGTTCACAACTTCCATTTTTTGGCTTGGTTTTCCCACACATGTGCCCTTCGACAGATTCCCTTTCTCATCAACCTTCCTGGCCACTGCAACTACCTTTGCTTCTTTTCTCTCTGGTTTTACCCTGGTTTCTTCTTTTTTATCTGTCTCATCACTTAGCCATTCGGTATTATCAGTTGATCTTTTCAAGTCAAACCACCGATCTGTACATCTCCCTGATCATGTTCATCAAAGAACTGCAGGTTGCCCAAATCAAATCCTCTTCGAGGTCGGCCAAATCCTCTAACCTTTGGCTCAGGCCTTTCTCCTTGACCACATTGATGCCTACCGAGATTGGTAGCACCACTTCAGGCTCGGTTTGACCAGTTGACACAATATAGTAACTCGGGTCGTACGCCATCTCAGATAAGTTACCTGGACACTCCAACAACAGATTAATACCCTCTTCCAAGGTCGACTCCCCTTCCATTGTAAGTTTCATCACCGTAGGCTTGGGTTGAGGTTTGGACTTGTCCATCATGCACAAATCTGCGCTTTCAGGAATGAACAACATCGATTTTGGTAGGTGGGAGGGAGTAATATATACGCTGGGGTCGTAAAAGGTGGCCAGTGTATGGATAAGGTTAAGGTTTCGAGGTGAGGGGACTTTATTATAGTCTGGGAGTGGATTGGTGGTTACATTTGGCTTCTGAGGTGGGGCGATAACCTTGTTGTTAATGAGATCCTAAATCTCATGACGCAGTTGAAAGCATTGGTCGATATCATGATCGTGTTGCTGGTGGAAAGCACAATACTTTGCGGGGTTATGTTTGGGTGGGAGAGGATCAGGAAGTAGGCGAGGTTCTAAGGGTTTAAGGTGCCCTTTCTTGACTAACACCTGCATGGCTTTGGAAAGGGTCATGTACAGTTGGTTAAAAGTCCTTTGGGGTCGAGTAAGGTTGGATGATGTTTGTGAGCTTGTGTTGGCAAAGGGGTCAGCAGTCTTGGTTATGGTGACAACACTTACATCCGATGGCCTCGTAGTTGTACTACCACTGGTAGCATTGGAACTGCGAACAAGTGGCCTCTTGGCCGGCTCCTTGTCCTTATTAATAAGTCCTTGTTTCATAGCATCTTCAATTACACCCCCATTTCATGGAGCTCTATGAATGTAAATAGAGGTAGGACAATCATCTTTTGCAGCAGCTTGCCATACAAATTCTGGACAACCATTTTGATCTGGTCCTTCTCGGAAGGCCTTTTAGTCATCATCAAGGCTTTAGATCTCCATCTTGTCACAAATTCAAAGAAACCCTCTTTTGGCTCTTGGCGTGTTGCCTCAAGATCACGAGTTGTGACCTTAATCTGTGTATTGTAAGAGTACTGAGCAATGAAGGCCTCGGCCATCTCTTTCCAATTCTGTTTGATGGAATCTTCCAACTTAGCATACCAAATAGCCGCTATACTTGACATGGTGTGACCAAAGAGAGACAGCTTCTGTATTCTAGTTAAGCCCATTGGCCGCAAGATATCCGAAAACAGTCGTAAGTGATCCATCAGATCCCTAGAACTGTCAAAATGGTCAATGTGCGGCATCTTAAACCGATCCGGTAATGTAACTGCATAATCGGTGTACCATCCTCTATGTCTAGGATGGAGTTGATCCCTTGCACTCTCTTGAACAACTTTTCTAGTTTATTGACCTTGAGTGCAGTTGGATCAACCTCGAACTCGAACGAAGCCTCACTCTGATTGCCCTAGTTTTCTAGAACATTGGCAGTATGAGTGGTGGCTTCGGGTGCTGGGATAGCCGCGGTAGGTGCATTGGATGCAGAGGCCGCAACCAGATATGGTTGCTGTTGTTGTAGTCTAGTTATAACCTCAGCTTGACGAGCCGTAACCTCGGCCTGACAGGTCTCATCGCGTTGTAGTGTCTCAACTGTTTACTGCAACTGAAGTATTAATTCCTCCATATCGGCTGGGGGATACTATGCTATGGGAATGGGAGATTGTCTTTGAACTGAGCTAAAAGTAGACAACTGTTCTTGACTTGAACTAAACCCAAGTGAGCTGAGGGGTGACTGTTGTAAGAAATGAACTAGTGAACTCTGTTTGATTCTCCTTTGCCTTGTAATCGGTGGTAGTGAGGTAAACATAGGTTGTCCCCGAACAAGATCCCCGGCCTTGCACAGTCTTCCAACTCGGGTCTAGAGTATTTGGGGGATATCATAATCTTTGAAGCTATGGTTTTAAACTACCCAGCAAAAAGAAATAAAACAAAAGAGCAGCAATCAGAAACCGCACAACGCCTCAGCTAAGATGTTCTATCAACACAGATATGATCAGAGCTATAGGACTGTACTCCACATTGAATCTTGCCCTAAAACAAATACCAATTTTGCAACTGATATGCACATTCCTATACAGTTTCACTGTAAAGCACATACCAGTTAAGAGAGAGCCAAAACACCCCTATGAGGGGGTAGGGTTACCCTGTCCTAGGTTTGTCATGAACTAGGTTTCACTATTTATATCAAGCGATTTTCACGCAATCCTACATTTGTGTGAGCATCCTCACTACAACAAAATTGACTTTTTACGGCACCACATCAATGGCATACAATAAATGCACGCCGTAGTTTCTCACTTTTACGACTTACTTTTTTTGCACATCATAAATACTTTTCTAACCATGATGTGTCTATTGCGTAGGCTGTGAATGGTAATAACGATGAGTTTTTTACGGCTTACAATGCACACCGTAATACTTTTCCAACCATGACGTGTCTATTGCGTAGGCTATGAATGGTAATAACGATGAGTTTTTTACGGCTTGCAATGCATGCTGTAAATAATAAAACTTTCTACGACGTGCATATGGCGTGTCGTTAATACATCAATTATACACGACACACATATGCCAACCGTGAAAAGTATTCACTTTTCATGGCGCACACAACGCCCGTTGTTAAAAGTATTGCACTTTTTACGACACACACATCACCTGCTGTTAAAAATATTGTCTTTTTACGATACACAATGCATGTCATAAATTGTATGATAAAAAAAAAAAAGTGCCAAAATGAAATTTGGGGCGCCAATCACAACTTCTAAATAAGTGTGATCAATATATATTTTTTCAAACTATCCCAAAACTTTAAATTCCTAAATTCATTCGCCCAGCCCTTGTCCTTCTCTCTTCCTCTCTCTCTCTTCCTCTTCTCTCTCTCATCTGAGATCCAGATCATGAGGTAGATCAAAATCTAAATCCCATTGCCAACCGCCACTCTTTCTTTGGAACTCCCGACCCTCTCATCGCTTGAATCTTTGCCTTCAAGCACAAACCCTATGCTGCTACTTCACTTTCACACTTTGCTGCCACCCCCGAAGGAGGCTACCTACTGTAGGTGTAAGCTTACGGAAGCCCATTCGCATCTCTGTTACCATCGTCCTTCCCAACAGGCATGGATTCGAGAGTGGTGACGTGCTTCTAGGTAGCGGATCAGACCGGGAGTGACTTCATCGACGGCAAAGAGCTCCAGAGGGACACTTGAGAAAAAGAGATCGGAAATAAACACTATATAGGAATTTTTTAAAGTTTGGGATCACCACTGTCCAATTATATCAGGTCTATCAGATCCTCTCCTATATATTTTGATTTCTCATCTATATATACATGCTATGTATATGTGTACATATAGATGATAGTTTGTAAATGTTATCTGATATTAAGAGTCCTCTTAAGTGTTTGAAAAAATGCTTGACTAAAGAAAAAAAAAAAAAATTGTGTTGGCACAATGAGGTTACTTAAGAGCTTCACTCTTTCTGCCCTATTGTCATGACCCAAACCCACCCCTATAGGTTTAGCATCGTAACCGGCCAGTAATCCTTGGATTACCGAAGGCCTCTGAACAGAATAGTATGTTTAACAGGGGTTGCGGAAGCAAAAATACAAATTTACATAGTCCATAGAGCTGTGCAGACATATATGAGATATGAAATTAAAACTTTTCATATACATATATGCATACATACAAACATGGCGTCAAAAAGTACAGTAGCCTTACATCACCCAAACCATTTATACAAGACTTCAAACGTGTTCAGACCAGACATAAACATTTTGGAAGTACAAAAGTCCCAATGACACAAAACTCAAACAGATCACAGAAGGGGACCTCTACGGGAGGCATGATGGCTGGTTGACACCAAAACTCGCCAGGCGGCATCTCAGGCCTGGTCACGCACTTGCTCACCTACATATATATAAATAAATAGTGAGTGGAAGCCCAATGAATAATAACAGAGTAAAGGGTTTTAATGAATGATATCTAGCACAAGTTAGGATTCAGAATTTATATCAGAACATATTCAGACTTCAAATCAGAAATAGATTTAGATACACACTCATGTTCATATTCAGATTTTGCATAAGATCATACTTGGTACACCCATTAGCTATCATATCAACTTGGTCCAGAGACCCACATGCATAGTTGGTACCAACGACCATAAAGGTCCATGTCTTACGCGCAAGTAGCCATAGTATTGTTACCCCCAGGCAAGGGCCACATGAATATAGGCCTCGGTATTGTTACCCCCGGGAAAGGGCCACGTGAATATAAGCCACAATATTATTACCCTTGGGCGTGGGCCACGTGCATATTGGCCACGGTATTGTTACCCCTGGGCAAGGGCCACGTGAACTAAGGGTGCCACAATTACATTTCAGAAAAAATGAACATTTCATTCATAATTCATAAAATAACATTTCAGAAAACATATCGTATCATGTCAATTAGAAAATACTTGTAATTAAACATAGCTTTACAGAGTTATTACTCACAGTTGCCTTCGGGTGCAGATAAACAGAGCAGATTAATCAAGTGGTTCGAGGCACACGACCTACACGAACATATATACAAACGCACACTTGTAATGTACTACCAAATTATACATAACTTGCTTTATTTATTCTTGGTGTGCCTTTAGTCCTTATCCCCATCATAGAGTCTTAAACATGGCCTAGGAATGCCTAGGATGGAAAGAGGATGCAAAAATTGCACTAGGAAACATTTCTCAGATTTGCTAAAAATAAGGTCCATGCTCGAGCGTGGATTTCCCCGCTTGAGCGGACATGCAGAAAGTGAGGGTTCGCTAGAGCGTGGCTTCCTCGCTCGAGCGGACTGCAAAACTCGACAAAAGTACTGGATACATGAATTTCATGCTCGACGGACGCTCGACCTTCGCTCGAGCGTGAGACTCAGACCTTCGCTCGAGTGTGAATTCCTCGCTTGAGCGGACTGCAAAACACATGAACTTCGGCGCACATGCATTTCACACTCGAGCGTGACTCTCGTCGCTCGAGCGGAAGTGCATGTACTCAGAGTGCTCGCTCGAGCGTGAATTCCCACGCTCGAGCGTGGATCAAGTTTCTGGAATTTCCAGATTTGATTCACAAGTTCAAATTCGACCTTTAAAGCTTCAAACTTCATTTTTCTGGGCCAAAACTTGGGAAAATACATGAAAACTCATAAAACATCATGAATTAAGGATCATTTCAAGAAATCATGGCCCAATGGCTTGCCAGTTATGCAAAATTCAACATGAAGCTCAAGAATATCTTATGAACACAACACACATGAATTTTTCTTGAATCAAACTTCTTTAACCAAACTTGGCGATTTAATGGAAAACAAGATGAATTCCCAAAATGTAAGTGAGTTGAACACATGCATGAAGGAAATCCTTGAAGTCATGCTCAATTTGTGAGAAAATGCACATGCATGCATGGTATGGCCCATTTCTTCCCAACTCTAGTGCAATTCCTACTTGAATTCACTTAATTCACCAATAATCTTGTAGAATCCACAACAATCACTCAATTAAGAGTTTAACTCCTTACCTAGAGGCTTGAATCTACAAGACTAGAAGTTGAAACCCTTAAGTCTTCTCCACTTTGACAACAATTCCTAGCAATCCCTTGATTTGAGCCCAAAATCCTGAAGTCTTGAACTAACTCTCCCTTCTCTTACTCTCTCTCACGTTTTTGGGGCTTAGAGGACTCAAAGATGCATGTAGATGAAGAAAGGAGTGAGTGGAAGTGTTTTGTGTTCAATGAGACCACTAAGGCCTTAATTAGGCCATTAAACAAAAATGTACTTAATAAAGACTAATTAGTGGACATTAGTTAAATCTAATTTAATCGTTGCAAATCGAATTTCAATTGAGCCTACCATAAAACTCTACAAATCCTAATTAGCACATAACTTAAGCCAATTTTTGATTTGGATGCCGATAAGGCCTTCCATTCACAAACAGAAACCAAAACATGAACAGATCTTTCTACAGCAGACAGATATAAACACAATAATGCAAAGCACACATGCAAATTAATTCAGAATCCCTCCTTAATTACTGTTAGGCATAATTAAGTACGGATTAATGTTACGTAGGGATCGGGGTTGTTACACCTATTTTGTGCATATTTCTATTCAAATTTTTTATGCAAGTATCACAGCAGAGCATATATAGTCTCCATAACTATTAGCGGTTTGGTTGGCATATATATCTAAGAAAAAAGTGAACTGTAAATTAACACACCACTTGGGAAAATTTGATGAAGTTGAAAGAAGAATATTAGTTCATGTAAACTAAGGGTTGATAAAGCTTTAGATTCTTCTATGGTAGCTACCACATGATCAAATTTAATTGGAGGGCTCAACTTTTTATTTTTTATTTTTTTTTATATATATCTTAAATTGTCTCATCTTCTGCTATGTTTCTATTTTTTTCTTAGAATTTGAATTATTGCTATTTGGAAGGACCCAAAGGTCAGCTCTTTTGTGCACTTGAATTGAACGACTTATTACATTGTGAGGGTTATTGGACTAACAGTAAGGTGAGAAGAGGAAAGACGTAATTGAATATGTTCAGAGACTCATCAGATGTTCTCTTGGATTTGAGGTGAATTCAATGCCTCACTTTTATTGGTTCTGTTTTGTGAGTATATAGTTTTTTGATTATTTATTTATTTTTTTGCAATCTTCAACATATAGTCAAAGGAACTCTCTTTTATGTCTGGAGGAGTTGAAATTATTGTTCAAATGCATGTGAGAGCAATTCAATTTCTCAGGTGTTCAGGCATAATTATTTTCTAGTGAAGAGGCTTCACACTGCTTTTCTGTGTGTCCTATTGTAGACACCCCATTTTTGACCGTCCTCAAGACTTGGACGTCACCGCTCGAACACTCGGTGATTACCCATGTTTGTGTTTGTTTGGAGTTCCCGGAGTTCTCGGCTACGCGCCTTGCCTCAGGACCTCCGAACTTGACCGTTTTGTGTCTGGTTTTGCACCAAACACTTGTGCTCTGCCTTGGAGGGGCAGGGAATGCTTTGTGAGGCATCCCCACACACCACCGGCAGTGGCTAGAGGCCATCGGCTAGTTGGTGTTGCCATCGGCACTATATTGTGCCGGTCGGCACTATATTGTGCCGGTCAGCACTATTTATGGCAAATGACCATTTTGCCTCGCACTCTTCTATACAAATTGCTTTACGAGATATTTTCGCATTACAGTATGTTTTGTTTCTCCATACACGTGTATGGAGGGATGAGCCCTTTGATGCCTTAGCTTGTAAGCTTTGCAAGCTTTGCTTGCCTATAAGAGGACCACTCCTCTTCTTGGCTTAGGGTTACAAAATTTGAGACATTTTTAGACAGACCAAGCTCTGGTTTTTAGGGTTAGGATAGATACACATCCTATCTCTCTCTTTCTCTCTTGTTTGAATACTAGGTGTTTGTGACTTACTATTGCTCACTAACACCTAGTGTTTCACCTTCCTCTTGGAACTGAGGTGCTAAGGCCTTGTTCTTAGTGTTCTTGACTGGTTTGGAGCTCAAGGAACCAACAACTCCAACATTTGTGAAGAAGATCATCAAGGGTAAGAAACTTGCTTTATTTACCCCATTTTTGCATTCCATTTTTGCCTAGCTTAGAGCTGTTTTTGTGCTTAGTTTATAACACATAAAAGTTCTGATTTTTAACCCTCTTTATTGTTTATTAAGAGTGTTTTGCACTTTGAGCAAGTTTGACCACCTTTAGGCCTTGAAAAGGGCCCATTTTAGGCCATTTTGTGAGAGCTCCAAGACTTTGGTTCTTGGGCCTCTCCACCACTGAAATCTTGAGGGATTTCAGTGGTGGAGATGGTGCCTTGAAGTCTCCAAGAGGAGAGGGCCACCCCCTCTCCTTGATGTCCTTGAAAAGGGCAAGTTTTGGCCTATTGAGGAAGCCTATGCTTAAGTGTGTGTTGAGCATGTTTGGTTTGTTTTTCATGCTTATATTGCCATAGTATGACATGATTTTAAGTTGGTTTTAGCACTCCTTGCATGCTTTGCATAGTTGCTTTGTAATGCCTTGTTGGTCCCTTAACATGCCTAGGTTGTATGCCTTTATTTCTAGCATGTTTTAGGCCTAGATCCATGAAGCTTGTATGCTTATTTTAACATGTTTTAGCTCTGTCCATAGCTATTTGGGTCAATCCCAGCATGTATCTTGTAGCCTCTTTGTATCCTTGGCTTGTGAGCCTTAAATACATAAGTGTAGCATGCCTTTGTTTGCATCATTTTGGTGGTTTAGAACCATCTAGCATGCTATTTCAGTCCTTCATACATGTTTGTTTGATTGCTTAGCATGCCTCTTTAATGCTTTAAGAGCATGTGTTGCATGCTCCATGTTTTGGCCTTAATGCATGCCTTTGATTTCAAGCCTCTTAGATGCCATCTAAGCAGCCATTTGGCTTTGTTTTAACATACTAAAAACCTGTTTTTAGTTGTTTAGTGCATGCCATAATCGCCTTGCATAAGTTTAGTTCAAAGCCTCTTTGACTAGCTTTAAGCTTTAGACCATTTGCATGCTTTGTTTGGTCTATCTTCGACTTGGTTTGGCACCATGTTTTGCATGTATTTCAGAGCTTTACAATGCATGCTCATTGTCTATGTTTGGTCTCTTTAAGTGTGCTTGAGAGTTGCCATGTTTGTGCCTAAGTGTTGGACCATGATTGCATGCATGGGTGTGTGCATTTTAGCCCCCCCATTTCCTTGGTTTTGGCCATTGATTTTAGGCCTATTTGAGTTGCCTAAGTCATGTATAAGACCATCCTTTCATTGGTTTGCATGCTTGTCTTGTATGCTTGCTTGTATGCTTGCATAAGTATATTGCATAGTCCATGTTGCATGCCTAGTTGACATGTCTAGGGTTGCATTTGTATTGTGCATGTTTGGCCTCTTGAAGTGAAGTATGATGGAGGTTGAGCACCCTTGCTTGCTTGTTTGCATTGCATGCATTTGAAATCAAAGTTGCATTCTCGGTTCTTAGGGCCATCATGCATGGAAATGCGTGATTGGTGGTCCAGGAATCGAGGCATATGCCCTTTTGAGTCAATAACATGATAAGGGATGTGTTTAGTGCATAAATACCTTGAATCACATTGCCATGCATATTGTTGTCCTCTGTCATTGTGGGTTGCAGAGCTGTGTGTTAAGTGCCGGCCGGCACTATTTAGTGCCGACCGGCAGTCAATTACCAGCCGATAACTTCATCTAGTGCCGGTGGCCTCCTTCTTCAGCCGGTGGTGCTCTACCCCAGCCGGTGGTACTCCCCAGTGCCCTAAGAAGCACTCCGGGGACTTTGGCAATTTTTTGAGGAGGAGAGCAGAGGAAACAGAGGCAATCTGTGCATGGCAGTGCGATTCCGAGCCAGTCCCGAGCGCGTGCTGCATTGGGCCCTCATCCCAAGGTGATTTACTGTTTAATTAGATTAATTATTTTATTTAATTAATTTAGTTAATTTGTAATAATTAATTGGCTTGCGTAGTTAATTAATTTGTATTATTCTTTCGGTCCCCCCGAGTGAGGGCAAAATTGTAATAAGTGTGTGTGAGTGGGTGTATGTCTTCCAATCCCCCATTTCTTTCTATCCCTTTTATTTACCTGCTTTCGATGGTAGATTAGGGCATACTTATTTTAGCACACCTTGTGCAATGCATGCGTGCATTCATGCATTTGTTTACATGCACCGGGCTCGGTACATCATACAAACTGCATTGTAATTTTCAATTCCAAATTGAATACGTGCTACTCGCGCATTTCACGTGCCATGTTTAGGGTTAGCCGAGCCTACTCTAGATTGCATCTATGCCTATGTTGCATTAGCCACTTAACATGAACTAGGTCATGCATGTTTGCTAACCGGGTTATTGTTTTTGGCGCGGAGTACGATGTAAGTATTTACGTTTTAGCATACCACATGCGTGTGAATGTTGCCATGACAGTATGCTTACCATGCGGCTAAGTGCTTATGTGAGATAAACTGTTTGAATGCCTGTGGGTGGAGGTTGGATTGCTTGAGTTGGAACAACTCATTGAAATCCGCATTTTAGCCTACTTGCGAGTAGCAAAATCTAACACGTTTTTCGAGACAAAACGGATATGCAATGTTTACTTCCAAATTAGGCAATCTAGTCTATACTTGTTTGCTGCGCGCATAACATAGTAATTCTAGGCTAATAATTGGAATAAGAACGCATAAAGTTTTCAAAAACAGATATCACGGTTAGTAGAGGCCGGTCTTCGGACCGGGCGAAAGGGGGTGCTCATAGCTGACCTTCCCCGATCATACCCAAGCTCCCGAGCCAAGACCACTTTGGTGATGATGGACACGTGGCCTTCGGCACCGAGTCAGGGTTTCCTAAATTGCCCATTTTAAAATATTTAGGTGGCGACTCTGTAATCTGGCAAAGCAGTCCATGTTTGGCACTACTTTTCAAAAATCTATTTTCTCAACTGATTTGCCGGATTTGGACTATTTGGTTCAGATTTAGAACGCAACAACCAAATTGAGTCCGAACTGTTAGATGGAAACCCACGGGCGCGTCTACACCTATGAACAATTCTTTTGTTCTTTGCCTTATATTTTTTAAGCTGTGTTTATGTTGTTGTTGTGGATACATTTGATGATTCATTTCCATTCAGTATTAGTTGAATTTTATAGGGGTTGACAATTTAGGGGAAATTTTGTTGTTTGTCTTATGGATTCCAAGTGAAATCAGGAATTCATTATGAATGATCTCTTAGGAAGCATGTTAGTTCTTATGTTTAGATGATTTGAGGCAGTTAAGTCAGCATTGGCATGGCTATCTAACACTTGTTGCATCTGGCATTGTTGAGTCACCCACATATAGTCTAATAATTTAATACAACCTGAGGGATTAAGGGAATGTGGACATCTTTTGATCTTGTAGTGTAGCCGATTTGGTCCTGAATATATGTGAAACATTGCATTGAAAAGTTAGTTAAGAAAGGTTTTGTTCAACCTGTTTTAGGGCAGTTAATAGATTGGGGAAGTGTTTCTACCATTTGCTACTGCCCTATGATCTAATTGTGGTATGCCTTTATTGCAATCATTATATTTGGCACCTATTTTTTTCATTAGTTCTTAGTTCTTCCTTTTCTTACTCATTTTTGTAGGAAGAAGAAAAAAAATCCGTAGAAAGTTATTATCACAAACCCCAGCAACCACTTAATGAGAGGGGCTGTTAGTTATGTGACTACAAGTTTTGGGGGGCAAGTGTGTATTTTCTAGAATATCAGGGAGTTAAACGTATTTGTTAGAAATATCAACGGTGGTCATTGTAATTTACCCTAAATAATGTTACGTGGAATATTATCTTTGACATACATTAGTTTTTCTAATCATTCTTGGAACAGAGAATTTTTTGATTTTTTAAAATTATTTTATGCATGTAAGAGAGATGGGATTTTATTTATTTATTTATTTTTTTAACCTGGTTTCCTTCAAGTTTACTGCCAGGGGTATGTTTGTCAAAACCCTTAGTGGGGGTCATTGTAATTCACTATTTTTTATTTTTTTAAAAAATGTAATGGGAAGTAATCGGTTTTTTTTGTATGAACCTAAATTGTTGTGTTGGAAATTGTTATATCAAATCAACCCATATGTTATATCAGCCTACCCCCATCAGACCATGATTCGTGATTGGCAAACCACCTTGTTTTTTGATAGGTACTGTATTGTAGTAGAAAAGAGTAACCAAGGGTGTGCAATCCGTTTGTAAAATATGGACAATCAACATAGAAAAGTGCAATTGATGTGTAAATGATGATGTAAAAGGATCTTTGAATTGTTTCTTCACTTTGAACCTATTTGAGGGAGCTAATATCTATAATTTAAAAAATATATATATATATATATATATAAAAGAAAAAGAAGAAGAAGAAGAAGAAGAAAAAGGAAAAAAGAAAAGAAAAAGGTAGCTTTGAGTAGTTTCTTTAATGTCTTGACAAAAGATACAAGTCATGTTAAAGTTGTTTTAGATCCTTCCCATTTTGATTAGCCTTTATACCCCTGCTCCCTCTTTCCACCACTTATTTGTTTATTTTTTATTTTTAATAATCTAGCTACTAGGCTTAAGAAATGCATGTGAATCAATTTGTGCAATTACTCGAGTTTTTTATTTCCCAACTTTTTGCCCTGCTTCAGCTAAGTTTCTAAATTTTGGAAGTCCTTATATTTAGTTGCTCTCTCTTTTTCTATCTTGGGCTTTTGTCAACCTTTTTCTTCTCTGTTCTTCCACTAGGAGGATGTGGCTTGTAGATTATAAATGGTATGGATGAAGCAACTATGCTTTTTATAAATATTGTTCAGTTTTTTCAAGGGGCATACTTTTTAGGGTTGAATTATTAGAGAAAAGACATATAATATCAAGAAGTAGGCTACAAGGTTCAAGAGTCAATGGAATTAGTAATAGCTTGTGATTGAATTAGATACTAGTGAAAAATTAGAGAAGAAGAAAAAGATTAGCTTAGGATTATTCCTATAGTTCCTTATCTTATGTATTTTACATCACATTGTCCCAAAAAGCACCTAAAGCTACTAAAACTTACCTAAATTTCTTCTATAATGGATTGAAAGTTTCTTTTTAAACTTGTAAATAATATAGACTCTAATTTGATTTGGACGATTTATTTTGGTACTTACAATGGTAATGGATAAAACCTATACAAACATAAACCTCATACATAGAGATCCTTTAACATAATTTTGCAAGTCCTAAGTAGGTGTTGCATTGAAGTAGATTAATTCCACCTCTTCCCCTTTTTAAATTTGATTTTTCTCTTGAGTTTCTTGTGGCCTAGATTTAGTGGCAAACTATTAAGATCTTGAATTTTTGCTAATTTTTCATTATGACATGGGGCCATTGAATTATCTTATTAATTTTGGAAATGTTTTGTTGATGTTTTAAAATTTCTTGATCATTTCTTAATACCTCAAGAAATATTTTTGTCCCTGAGTCGTTGGTTTTTGTACTTATGTGAAGTTTCCTTTGTCATGTAGACAAGAAATGCAACAGGGTTAGTTGCTCCAGCTATTGCCGTGGGTTTAGGTGCCTTAACACATACATTGGGCACCCTCGTCCCCGTGATATGAGCAAGTGGATTTGCTACAGTTGCAGCTGCAACTGCTATAGGAACTGTTGTCGGTAGTTTTAGATAATCTCTTAATAGTTGTCGATATGTTTAGAAAGTTAGATATGCATAGTTTTTGATGGTTTAAACTTTTTGTACAGTTTAGAACTTAAAAGGATAGTTTTCGAATGTTTGGAATGTATAGACAATTGTAGAATGTTTATAATTTATGGATATAGTTTCTTTTTGATATTTCAAACAATATTTTGGTGGTTGATTGATATTTTGTGATGCTTGTTTGTAATATTTGTTAGATTGTACAACATTGGTCAAATAGAACTTGCTGAATTTAAAAAAAAAAAAAAAAAAACTACATATTCAATGGCAAGTATAATAAGTCGTTGTATTACATATTTTACGGCGCGCAATCAGCATCGTTATTTGTCTCACTAATTAATGGTGTGCAAAAGTAGTCGTAGAAAAAATAATGACGCACAAAATCTGTCGTTAAATAGTTTTTAACGGCGTATGAATCATGTCATTGAAAGTGAATGAATTTTCATGATTGGTCATAATATGACGTGCGTTGCACGTCGTAGAAGGGTTTTTATGATGTGTATTACGTTCCGTAAAAAAACTTTTTTTTGTTTGTAGTGCTTGTCCTAGTTTGGAACAGTCACTAGGGTTTTACTATATGCAGCTAGGCCGAATGGTCAAATGGGGTACCTCAACAAGACTACCTAATATACCTTTCATACCTAACACTGAGAAATGAAAAGAGAATCAAACAGTACAACAGTAGTCCAGATCCAAGGGTTGTGTTCTCATTATGGTAGAGCCCACGACCGATCAGCCTTTTGGCAAGTTTTGGGCAAGCCTCCGGCAAATTGTCCACGAATAGTAGATGGCAAACACAGTGACTTATGCGCACCAATGCAAATGCAATGCAAAAACATATAAGTGTAGATAAAATTTCACATCATGAAGTTCGAGTCAAGTTCTCTAATTTCCCTAGCAGAGTCCTCCTAATTTCTCTTCACAGAGTCTTCAAGTTTGGCATACCAAATGGCCGCTATGCCCAACAGGGTCCGGCTAAAGAGCAACAACTTCTGTAGTCTGGTGAGACCAATGGGTTGTAGGATATCAGAGAACAGCTATAGATAGACCATAGGATCGCCGGAACCGTCAAACCGGTCTATATGCGGTATCTTAAATCTATCTGGCAATGTCACTGCTGAATCAATATAGCCATCCTCTATGTCAGGGATCGAATTCACGCCTTGTGCTCGTTTAAAGAGCTTTTCCAGCTTCCTCACTTTCAGCGTAGTAGGGTCGACCTCAAACTCAAAGGGGGCCTTCGTTTGGTATGCGGGTGCTTTGGAGGTCTGGGGTGGAATCGGATCCACTGGGATGCTCGCATTTTCCTGGACATTAGTTGTGGGAGCAGTAGCTCCGGGTACTGGAAGGTTTGTAGGAGGTGGATGGGATGCAAAGGCCACTGCCTATTGCGGCTGTTGTTGCTGCAGCCTAGCAATCAACTCAGCTTGCTAGGTTGCAATTTCCACTTGGCGGGCAACATCTAGCTGCATAGCCTCAATAGTTTGTTGGAGTTGTCGAAGTATATTTTCCATGTTGGTTGGAGGACTTTAAACTACTGGAACTGGCGAGTACTCTCTGTTCGGAGTAGAAGTAGATGATTGGGCTTGACTGGGTACATGCGAGGTAAACGGTGACTGTTGAATTGGCGAGTTCTGTCGAATCCTCCTCCGTCTAGTAACTGGAGGGAGTGAAACAAACACTGGCTGTTCCCTAACTAGATCCCCAGATCTACAAATCCTTCTAACTCGGGTCCAGAGTGCTTGGGGGGTAACAAACTCGTCTGAAGCAATGGTGTAAATTACCTTGCAAAAAGAAAATAAAGCAAAAAGAAACAAAAATCAGAAACCGCACAGCACCTCGGCTCATATTCAAACAACACGCAGTTGTAAATGTAAGATGGAGAATTGTACTTAACACTGAATTTCTGCCTCCCAAAAATTGATACCCTCAAACTGATACCCAGACTTGCAACTGATACATACATTCTTGCAGAGTTTCACTCTAAAAGCACGTATCAAGCAAGTGAGAGCCAAAACACCCCTATGATGGGGTAGGGTTACCCTGTCCTAATTTCGTCAGGAGCTTGGGGTTCACTATGCAAACAAGCGGTTTCATACAATTCTTGCATTTGGGTGAGCAACTTGTCCTAGTTTGGAACAGTTTCTATGGCTTCCAATATGCAACTAGGTCGATTGGTAAAAAAAAAAAAGGATACCTAAGCAAGACTACCTAATATACCTCTTGTACCTAACATCGAGAAGTGAAAGGAGGATCAAACGGGACAACGGTAGTCTAGATCCAAGGGTTGTGTTCCCATCGTGGCAGAGCCCGCAACCAGTCAGCCTTTTGGCAAGCTTTTCCAAGCAAGCGTTCGGTAAACTGCTCAGGAATAGCAGATGGCAAACACTGTAACTTAGGCGCACCGATGCAAATGCAAAAGCAAAAAAACACGTAAGTTTAAATAAAACAACATATCATGAGTTCAAGTCAAGTTCTCTAAGTCCCTAGTAGAGTCGCCAGAAACTGTGGACTCGCCTTTTTCGAGCCCCCTTTCGGAAGGTTTGAAAGAAAGGCCTCACAGTTCGGACTCCTGCGGTTTTGAATCTAGTCTCACAAGTGCAATGTGAAACTGATAAACACCAAAGAGTCTAAATCCGACAAATCGTTTTGGGAAATCGATTTTCAATCAAATAATGCCAAAATGGGATTGCTTTTCTAGATACAGAGTCGCTACCTAAATATTTTATTTTTGAAAAAATTTAGGAAACCCTAACTCGTGCCGAAGGCCACGTGTCTGTCATCACCAAAGTTGCCTCGGCTCGAGAACTTAAGTACGAGAGAGGAAGGTCATGGATTGAGCACCCCCGGTCACCCGATCAAAGATCGGCCTCTATTAATCATGATATGATATTTTATAAACATTATGTACTCTTGTTCCGATTATTGAACTAGCTTTACTATGTGACGCACACAAGCAATTATAGACTAGTTTGCAAGACTTGGAACAATTCAACTTATGTTTGTTTGCAAAAATGGTTTGATTTTACCACCTCAAGTGGGCTTAAAAATGCGGATTTTCCACCAAACATAGTGGGCTTAAAACATGATGTTGCCATAACGAAGTGGGCTTAAAACACATATTCGTTGAATTGTTCCAATTCAAGCAACAAGCCTTCATCCACAGGCATTAATGCAGTTTATCATTTAAACACATAGCCTCATGGCAAGCATGCGAAACATGGCAATATGGCAATCACACTTGTGCAAGTATGCTAAAGCGCAAAAACTTACTGAGTACTCCAAGCCAAAACAAAAACTAGTTAGAACGATGCATGATCCTAACTATGTTAAATGACTAATGCAACACATGCAATGTGCAATTTAATAGGCTCGGCTACTAATATGGCATATGAATCAATTTGAACAACATGCAATTAAATATGTATTCAAATAAGATATTGAAATAACAATACAGTTTGAATGATGCGTCGAGCCTCGGTGCATGCAAGACAAATGAATGGATGCAAACATGCGATGTGCTAATTGAAATATATCCCTAATCTAACCATCAAAAGCGGGTAAATAAATGGGAGAAAGACGTGGGGTTGGAAGACATACACATACGCACGCACACTTATTACAACATTACGCCCTCGCGAAGGAGGGTCCGAATGAATAAGCTAACTAGCTAAGCTAAGCTATTTAAGCTAATCTAACTAAGCTAATTAGACTAAGTATTACAACACTTGAATAAAAAGCTAAACTAATTAACTAATTATTACAACACTTGAAATGAATAATTAACTAACTATTTAAGCCAATTAATTAAAAATTTAACTAGGCTAAGCTAATTAAATATTACAACACCAACTAATTAGCTACAACTAATTAGACTAATTAAATATTACAACACAATTTGCTATGCTAATAAATCAATTAAACGATCAAACACATTCAATGCAAGCACCAAAGGAGATGGATGAAGGTTGCATGCACATCACTTGAAAGTTGCTCTGTCTGCCCTAGATTGCCTCTGTTTCACCTTCAGCCACTGCCTCTGTTTCTGCAAAACTGCACTACTGGCTACACACCAAGGGCCGGCCGTGCATTACTGATGGCCGACCAGGCCTACAGAGGGCTGCTCGTGCATTGATTTGGTGCAAACTCTGTTTTTGTGCTCTGAGGTGAAATTAGTGCAGATGGAGCATTTTCAAGCTCTGTTTGACCTTCCTTCCTTCTCTACCATAGGAAAACCTCAAGAGAAGGTTGAAATTGATTCCAAAAGCCATCAATGAGCAAGTTGATTGCTTGATGGTCTCGAATGCAATTTTGGACAAAAGTTAATAAAATGCAAAGAGTAAGACCACCCTTCCCTTTTTGTCATGGAATGAACTCAAAAAAAGGAAGTTGAGACACTTCAAGGACACCAAAAACACCATGAATTGATGCTTGATGACCCTTGACACAAGGAACTTGGCATAATGTCCAGCCAAGTTCAAGCTTTTCTAGCCATTTTCTTTAAATGTGTTGATTCAAGTTTTAAACCAATTGTTTTAGGCCTTGCCATTCATTAGTCCATTTATCCAAATATGATGTTAAAAGTCCTCTAATCCGAGAAGTGATGTCAAAAAAGAGGTCCTTGTAAAACATGGAAGGAGACTACACTGTAGACGATGAATCTCCGAAGAGATTAAGCCATTAAGTGTAGATCTCCTTTACATGCCTTGAGTAACCTCAATTGGTTGAAACCATTCACATGAATGAAAGATATGGATTCATTGATTAGTGAAAATCAGCCTCACAGCATGTGAAATGAACTAAGAAAGCATGTTTAAACAAAAAGTATGTTAACTATGTAACCTCAAGGGTGTCTTACAAGGTGTGAACCAAATGGAAAGGCTTAGATAACCTCAAAACAGTCCCAAATACATGCAAATCAGAGATAAAACAAGCATAAAAAGAGGGCAAAAAGTTAGGCAACAGAGATAAGAATTGAAGCTAAATAACAAGAATAATGAGGGGTGGCTAATCCCTCCATTTTGGAGCTTCAAAGTATGATTTTTAGCCCACTTAAAACCTCTAAAAATGAGTTTGAATACTAAAGAAAAAGAGTAAAAAGGAGAAGAATTTGAGTTATGAAGTAAAGGTGTAGAAAGAGCAAGCTCTTTCTACCCTTTTGGTAACCCTCCAAATTCAACTCCAACACTTCAGTTAAGATCAAAAACAACCAAAATAGCAAGAACAATAGAGTAAAGAACTGAAATGAAAGCAAGGGAAGAGGAAGCAAGCTTATACCTTTCAAGAAGCTAGCTTGCTTTTAGAGTTTCAAACTCAATTTCAATGCACTCTCAAGCTTGAAATACACTTCCTCAAGATCAACCAAGGCTTTAGGATGATCAAACAAGGTTGTTTATGGTGTGTATAGGTGGTGTAAGCAAACTAGGTTAGCTCAAATGATGCCTTGCAATGGAAAAAGTAGGAGTCAAGGCTCTCAAGGGTGTATATCTCTCTTTTAGATATTTGTTCAACCCTCAAAACAATCCTAGAGCTTCGGTTTTATAGAATTCGAGCTAAAAAGGTGACAAATATCTTCAAAAATGGATAGCTGGCGGCCTCCCGCCTAGAACAGTGTTTATTGCCATCGAAGGCCGGCTGGCCATTTATAACGACGGCCGGCCATCACCAATGCACGGCCGGGCCTTGATGGCCTCCTCTGTTTTTTTGGTTCAAACTTAGCTCAGGGTGAGAAATGGTCTAGAAATGAGACCCAAGGGTTCAAACAAGGTAAATATTGAAGATGTGAAGCTATTTCGGAAGCCTAATTGATTCCGAATTGCTGCGAATTCGCAATTCAACTTTCATTATTGAGTGCACTGAATCAAGCGTTCGAGTCTTGCGGGCAGTCAAAAGTGGGGTGTCTATAGTTGCCCCTCTTTGACAGAACTCGGAAGTCATGAAATAACGGGAGTGAATGTCAAAGACCAAAGACGACCCATTTTGACAAGGCTGCAAGACTTGGACAAGAAAGCAAGACATAAACTGAAAAGGTTGCGCCCGCAGGCTACCTACATATCCCTTTGCCAGAAATCAAACCAGCATAGTTCTGGGGCAAGATGCAAGTGATATGCACGATGCAAAAACATAACTTATGATCATGCAATGAGGCCGTAATGAAACATCTAGATGCAAATGCTGTGTAAAGAAATGCGACATTTAAACAAACCAAAGTAAGGTATAGCACCCTCTAGCATGAAAAGAAATAATCAAACATGCCACGCGTGAGAATCGTGAGCCAAACCACATTTCATGCAGAAAGGATGTAAGAAAATTATGCAAACTTAACTATGCATCACACAGGAAAGGCAAAGAATAACACAATCGTCGGATGCACCCGAGGTGTCAAACTAGATCCTAACACGTTGCATATGGAAGGAGAGCACCCGACTATTCTGAACCAAAATGAGCGGTGATAAACATCGGAACGCATCCAAATGTTTGTAACCAAAACAAGGAGTGGTGATAAACATTGGAACACATCCAAATGTTTTTAACCAAAACAGGGAGTAGTGGTAAACATCGGAACACGTCCAAATGTTTCTAATCAAAACAGGGAGTGGTGATAATATAAGGCCCCTGAAATATGTATTTACTTCTCAGACCCTAATGATGATTTATTTTCTTAAAACCCTCGTTTACTTGAATCAATTCGAATCTTGACAGTTAGTAATTGCTAGTTTTATTTTTATCCAAACAGAAATTCCCTAACCTAATTTAATTCTACCTAGGTTACATGTATTTAACTTCAAGCCCTCATATATATATTTTTTTATTTCAAAACTTGCCCCAAAAGAGTACTTATATCTTGTACCTTGGTATGCCATCAATCTTGCTATATATATATATATGTGTATATACACCTTGAGGGATGTGCCTAGGACCAAAACTAATAAAAAATTTGCCCCATCACACTCCCCCAAGGCTGGCCCTCCTAGGGAAGGGAGAGATGAGCCAATTTTCTAAGAATATGATTATGAAATCCTAGAGAAATACAACCTAGTGACCTACCTAGGATGCAAAATCCAAGAATTAGTTTTATTACAACTAGATGTGGCCTAAACCAATGGAACATACCTCCTAAGTCCCTTCCATTCTTTTAGAATTCAAGCAAAATCCTAACTTTCCATCCAATTCCAACTAAGGAGCTTTTATGTCCTTTTACCCCAATTTGCCTATATATACCACACCCTCCCTAGCTTGCAAACATACACACAACACACTTACTCACACACATCTTGGTTAGAGAGAGGGAGGAGAGCAAGGAAGAGAAATCTAAAGGAGAAGGAGGAAGAAAAGAGAGATTCTTGTGCAAAGCTTGGAGGGTAAGCCACTAACACAACCCTCTCTTCATTTTCTTTTCTAATGCATGTTTTTAAAGATTCTAAATAAAGTTTCAGATCTGTTATTATCAAGTTCCTATGTTGAAAATACTAAGATTTGAGTATTGTTTCCATCTCTCATGTATTTTACCCATTTTGGCACAAAACCATCTTCTTTTGTACACATCTCTCAACTTTTCATGGGTACTCTTTCAAACAAATTTTATGAGTTAAACATGTGATAGTTAGCATATTTTCTTCACAAAAGAAATGAAACTTTCCCATGGTGGAACCCCCTTTTTTATAAATTTCCTTGTTTTGGGCATTCTATCTTAAAACCTGTTTTTTTCAGTCAACTTTCAAAAATTCCAGAAAAATGTACAAAAATATTCTTAATCTCTATTTTATGTCAAAACCTTCCTTAAGGAGTTAGCTTTCAACTAAAATTGGTTTCATCGAAAAACATTGAGTGGTTTGCAAGAAAATCAAGTTTTCGTAACAGTCGACAGATCTGGGCAGATTCTGGACAGATTTTGGAACAGTGCTGGACTATTTTCTAAATAACTTAAAATCGGGAAAAGCAATCCCATTTCCGAAAAATGTTCGAGAAACTAGATCAAATTCTCTACGAACCATAAAAAACCGAGTCCGGTGGATGAACCTAAGTAGTCCTTCCATATTAACCTTCATGTGATGTTAAATCTGGAAATTTGTTATGTTTGGATGTTTTATGCCCTTGTATTCATGAAAATGTTTAATGGCTTATTATCATATCTTGGCATGATGTTGTATGGGTATGTTATGTTATTTATCTTCTTATCTTGAGGAGGCATGCTTATGTGGATTTTATTTTATCGTTTAGTTGGACTAACCTTAACTTAAAACACTTAATTCAACGGGAAACCTAATCGGGTGGGTATTGGGTTTTCGAACACTTGAGTAATGAAAAGATGAGAAAATGTGATATATGGTTTGTTGGGATGCGTTCCCTATTCGAGGTTAAATCTTGCGCAAGTGGTTTTCGGGACCCTTGAACGGAGCAATTGTATTCGGACCCTAGGTGGTTTGGTGTAAGGAGGGATTCGGGCAAGGCCCTATTTTTACCGTCTCTTTTGAGGCCCTGCGGTTGGCGCTACACGGTATATAACCGTTGGTAGGCATCCGAGGTTAGTTCTGCAACAAAGCACCAAAAGAAGGGGCATACCGAATAATCCGCGTCTGATTCTAGTGGTCGGGAGGACGGAATATCTTTGGGGGATTTCTAGTTACTGACATCTGACTCAACTCTTAATGTATTTATTTGTTTATTGGAGTATCATGCTTTACTACTTGGTGTTATAAATGTGATTGTGTATTGGACTGGGAAAAAGGGGTGGGGTGTGTGTGTGTTTACTGGGCATTCAAAGCTCATGGCGTATCATGCGGTGTGACGGAACTCAGAGCGGAAGACGCATTTAGTCGGAAACCTTTGAAGACTTTTGGCTATCTTAGGAATACTAGAAGTTTCTTTTTGGATATTTTTGTAAGACTCATATGAAGCTTAAAACTTTCTTTTTGGGATGTAATGTAACGGAACAATCTTTTTAATCAAGTATAATTGTGGTTGTTATGTACCTATATCCTATGTATGAACCTTATCGTTGCTTATGAGACCTTGTGCCAATGCCTTGTAAGATCTGTCAAAAAGGTAGTGCGCTGCCTAAGAAAGCTGGACTTAGAAGGGAGGCTATTTTGACTCATCCGGCGATCTGGGATCTTACTTGGTTATTGACCATAGGACTCACTAGTGACTCTTCCTTGACTGTAACCTATAGTGTAGAATCGGGGCATCACAACTTGGTATCAGAGTCTAGGTTCAACCCTTAATCCTCGCAACCCTACCCGCAACTCTAGAAGCCCTTACCCCTTATCTTATTTATTTTATCACAATATTATAAGAAGATTAAGTAATGAAACTCCTTTTTCCACCTTAGGATGTCATCGGGAGACTATCCAGGACGCGGCATCAGTACCGACTTGTGGGGTGTTTTTCGTATACAAGGAAGGAGGGCCATGTCTGTTAGTCCCTACTTTAGCCACCGACGTTGTGAAATCACCGCCGAGGAAATGATCAAAACCGAGATACGCAAGGTGGATACAGAATACCCCCGCTATACGAGGGCGCAGAAGAGGTCTTTGGTGCGGCGCCGCCTACAATTTCTGAGCCGGGCAGCAAGGAAGGCAGTTCGAATGGAACAAGATGAACAAAGGATGGACTCCCTGATACATCGTGCGTTAACTACCATGGCACTGACTCAGGCTGAAAGCCACGAATCTTGTTACCACGGGCCAGGTAACAATCAACTGATGGATGTGGAGCAGCCACCAGAGCAGCAAGAAGTGAACCTAGCCCACCCTATAGAGATATCATCTGAACACAATCCCCCCTCACCAATGTACACCCCCTGCTCTCCGGGACAAGCCACCGACTCCGCTGACGAAGACCCAAACGAAGACTTTGATTGGTCAGGGAATGAGAACTAATTCGAGGGGTAGTAAAACTAGACTTTTGTAAGATCCGCTGATGAGGATCCTTAAGAATAAGATAGTTTGAACTTGTATGCGTAGATGCTCTTGAATGTAACTCCGAGATAGGAGCCCCTTTTGTAGTGATGCCTATTATTTTACATATATAAATGATGTGTTGATCTATGTTGTGGACTGTTACTTGCTTTAGTGCACCCTAAGAAGACTGAACCTTGTTTCAAATTTAAGTAGTAGGATTTTCTAAGACTGGAAACCAACTCACCTCGTGCTATGAACATAATGGTAGACATGCGAGCCAATGGCTATACCGAGACCAGCAACAATGTACGAAATCGTCCTAGACATCAACACAAACCCATCCTCGCAAAGGCCGACATTCCCAACAACCTAGGTCATCAGATTTTGGAGGAACTAGGGAAAATAAGGAACAATCGGCAGAATGAGAGGACTTGACTCTTTTCTGAGTTTCGGAAGTAGAGGCCCCCAAAGTTCACAATCGTACCGGACCCAAAAATAGCTGAGAATTGGCTTCGGCAGATAGAGAAAATGCTAGACACCATGGGCATCACCGAGGCCGCTGATAGAATAGCTTTGGCAGTATTCGAGCTCGATGATGAGGCTGACCATTGGTGGGAGTTGATGAAGAACACTCGCGACGTAGCAAGCTTGTCATGGAACCAGTTCAGGGAACTATTCTTAAATAAATATTTCCCAAGTACTATCTGCCGGGAACGAGTCAAGGAATTTCAAAACCTGGAACAAGGAAATATGACCGTGACCTAGTATGCTGCAAAATTCGAAGAGCTAGCCTGCTATGCAACTAGGCTCATGGCAAATGATGAAGAAAAAGAAAGGATGTTCGAGTGGGGACTGGACCTTACAATCCAGGGAAAAGTTCTTCCGCAACGACTTCCCTCATATACCGAGGTGCTAGAGACGACATTAGAATTTGAAAGGGAAGTGAACGACACCAGAAAGGCTTGGAACAAGAGAAGAGGAAGTCAGGCGACTATTGGACCTCAGAGGAACCAGAAGGGAAGCATGACCTCAAAGCCCTACTCCCTACTCTAGACCACAACCACAACAGCAACGACAGCAACCGCAGCAACAGATTCAGAGAAGAGGCTATCAAAGGCCGGCGGGACAAATCCAGTGCTTTCATTGCCAACAGTTAGGGCACAAGAAGAGCGAATGCCCCCAACTCCCTCCATCTGGATACCAAGGAGGAGGTTCCGGAGCAAATGCCTAGGCATTAGGTGGGCAGACGCCTTGGACAAACAAGACAGACTCCTCACAAAGGGCGACACTAGAAGAATGGAGGAACTCGAACGCCAAGGCCAAGGGCAACCGAAGGCAACCGCGTAATCTTTGCCTTGCAAGAGGAAGAAGCGGACCCGTCTGTAATTGAGGGTAATTTAGTACTATACAATTCTTGGGTGCATGTTTTATTTGATACCGGTGCATCACATTCTTTTATATCCTCTGCTTGTGCTAAGTCATTAGAACTTGAATGTGAATTTTTACAAACTGCCTTAAGTGTAATGTCACCTATGGGAGGATGCGTTCAGGTAGGATTGATATGTAAAGACTGTAAGATAGGAATGCCGGACCTACGCTTAACTTGCGACCTGCGTGTCATGGAAATGTCAGACTTCGATATCATCTTGGGTATGGACTGGTTGCCCCCCCACCGAGCAGTGATCGATTGTCATCAGAAGAAAGTGGTAGCTCACGCGCAAGATGGAACACGTTTCCAGTTTCAGGGGGATAGACAAGACCCCATGGCTTCAACAAAACATCGAACGCAGTGGCGCGATCAACTTGCAGGTAGACTAGCAAGTCTAATTCTAAATGAGGAAGGCCGAGGAGAGAAAGAGCTTCCGCGTGTAGTGTGCGATTATGCAAATGTATTTCCTATGAAATTGCCGGGATTGCCACCAATCCGAGAAGTAGACTTTAGCATCAAGCTACAACCTGGAACTACCCCGATATCCATGGCTCCGTATCGCATGGCACCAGCAGAACTGAGAAAATTGAAGACACAACTGCAGGAATTGCTCGAGAAAGGATTCGTTAGGCCAAGTACTTCGCCATGGGGAGCACCCGTGTTGGTTGCTAAAAAGAAAGATGGGTTGTTGAGGCTATGCATCGATTACCGTCAACTCAATTGAGTCACGATTAAGAACCGATACCCACTCCCGAGGATTGATGATCTTTTTGACCAACTTAGGGGCTCAAGGTGCTATTCAAAGATTGACCTCAGGTCAGGCTACCATCAACTACGAGTCAAGGAGGAGGATGTACCAAGGACTGCCTTTCGTACTAGATATGGCCACTATGAATTTGTAGTAATGCCCTTCGGACTAACCAATGCACCAGCAGTATTCATGAGCCTAATGAATAAGATTTTTAGACCATACCTTGACCAGTTTTTAGTAGTGTTCATTGATGACATCTTGGTATATTCAAGGTCTGAAGAAGAGCATGAGCAACATTTAAGGATTGTCCTCCAAGTTCTTAGGGAAAATCAGTTATATGCCAAGGCAAGTAAATGTGAGTTCTGGTTGAATGAAGTAAAATTCTTAGGGCACGTGGTATCAGAAAATGGGATTACGGTGGATCTAACCAAGGTGGAGGCAGTATTAGATTGAAGACAACCAAAAACCGTGTCAGAAATCCGTAGCTTCTTAGGATTGGCCGGTTATTACCGGAGGTTCATCCAAGATTTCTCCAAACTAGCTAAACCAATGACTCGTCTGACGCAAAAGGGAGTAAAGTATGAGTGGGATAAAGCTTGCGAAAAATCCTTCCAGGAGCTAAAGAAGAGGTTAACCAGTACGCCAATTTTGACCATCCCAGAACGAGAAGAGGGGTACGCTGTGTATTGCGATGCGTCTAAAGAAGGGTTAGGTTGCGTGCTCATGCAAAATGGAAAGGTAGTTGCATATGGATCCAGGCAGTTGAAACCTCATGAGCACAATTACCCCACACACAACTTGGAGTTAGCAGCCGTAGTTTTTGCCCTAAAGCAATGGCGACACTACCTATACGAGGAACAATTTGATATTTTCACAGATCACAAGAGCTTGAAGTATCTATTCACACAGAAGGACCTTAACTTGAGACAGAGACGATGGATGGAGTACCTTGAGGACTTCCAGTTCACTCTCTCATATCACCCCTGTAAGGCCAACGTAGTAGCAGATGCTCTAAGTCGTAAGAGCAGAGGGATGATGGCTAAGATCTCCGTCAAGGAATGGGATATGGTTAAGACACTCAGTGAGTTCAGGATCCAAGTAGAATCTCAAGATGCAAAAGCATGTCTTAGTGCGCAGAAGGTGATGCCTAAGTTACTGAATGAGGTCATGGAGGCCCAAAAGCACGATCAAGAGGTAGCCTACATCAAGGGACGTCTAGAATCAAGAGAGCCCATGCCCGATTGGGTAATTCACTCCGATGGGAGTTTAAGATACCAAGGTAGATTGTTTGTACCCAGTGACGAGTTACTTAGAGAGAGGGTATTGAAGGAATGTCATCATTCTGCATTTGCGGTACATCTAGGAGGGACAAAAATGTACCCAGATTTGAAGAGGCAATATTGGTGGAATGGGATGAAGAAGGAAGTGGCTAAATTTGTAACAAGATGTCTGACATGCCAACAAGTGAAGGCGGAACATCAGAAACCAGGAGGAATGTTGCAACCTCTACCAATAGCTGAATGGAAGTGGGAGTATGTGACGATGGATTTTGTGACAGGGTTGCCTAAGTCACCTAGAAGGCGCGACGCTATATGGGTAATAGTGGACCGTCTCACCAAGTCAGCACATTTCTTACCCTATAAGATGACCGACACCTTAGAGTCTATGTGCAGACTCTACATTGGGGAAATCATTCAACTACATGGAATTCCGGTATCTATTGTGTTAGATCGTGATCCACGATTCACCTCTCGATTTTGGGGAAGCCTGCAGGAAGCTCTTAGTATGGAGTTATGTTTTAGCACCGCCTTTCACCCGTAGACAGATGGACAATCTGAACGCACTATCCAGATGCTCGAGGATATGCTGAGAGCTTGCGCAATGGATTTTCAAGGAAGTTGGGAATGACATCTACCCCTAATTGAATTCGCCTACAATAACAACTTTCAAGCTAGCATCAGTATGGCACCCTTTGAAGCATTATACGGACGACCTTGTAGATCGCTGATTTGTTGGACGGAAGTAGGTGACGCAAATCTGGTAGGACCCAAACTTGTCCTCGAAACTACTGAGAAGGTCAAATTGATCCGACAACGGTTGAAGACTGCTCAGGACCATTAGAAGAATTATGCAAACAGGAGGAGGAGACCATTGATGTTTGAAGTAGGCAGCCACGTGTTCCTAAAGGTGCGACCCAGGCGTGGAGTCGTACGTTTTGGGAGAAAGGGGAAGCTGTCACCACGATATATTGGACCTTTCGAGGTATTGGAAAGAGTGGGCGAAGTAGCATATAGACTAGCTCTATCTCCGCAGTTAGCAGGAATCCACAACGTCTTCCATGTGTCTATGTAGAGAAAATACATCGCTGACCCGTCACACGTCCTCAAATGGGAAGATATCAGCCTTGACAAGGATGTTACATTTAAAGAAGGATCGGTAGCAATAAGGACAGTCGAGAGAAGAACCTCAGAGGCAAGACGGTTCACTTGGTGAAAGTGCTATGGCGTCACCGGGAAATTGAGGAATCTACTTGGGAGCGCCAGGATTGGGTGAAGGCAAATTACTCCGAGCTTTTCGAAAGTAGTATGTAGCTGAATTTCGGGGACGAAATTGTTTTAAGGGAGATAGGTTGTAAGGCCCCTGAAATATGTATTTACTTCTCAGACCCTAATGATGATTTATTTTCTTAAAACCCTCGTTTACTTGAATCAATTCGAATCTTGATAGTTAGTAATTGCTAGTTTTATTTTTATCCAAACAGAAATTCCCTAACCTAATTTAATTCTACCTAGGTTACATGTATTTAACTTCAAGCCCTCATATATTTTTTTTATTTCAAAACTTGCCCCAAAATAGTACGCATATCTTGTACCTTGGTATGCCATCAATCTTGCTATATATATATATGTGTGTGTGTGTGTGTATATACACCTTGAGGGATGTGCCTAGGACCAAAACTAATAAAAAATTTGCCCCATCACACTCCCCCAAGGCCGGCCCTCCTAGGGAAGGGAGAGAGGAGCTAATTTTCTAAGATTATGATTATGAAATCCTAGAGAAATACAACCTAGTGACCTACCTAGGATGCAAAATCCAAGAATTAGTTTTATTACAACTAGATGTGGCCTAAACCAATGGAACATACCTCCTAAGTCCCTTCCATTCCTTTAGAATTCAAGCAAAATCCTAACTTTCCATCCAATTCCAACCTCAATTTGCCTATATATACCACACCCTCTCTAGCTTGCAAACATACACACAACACACTCACTAACACACATCTTGGTTAGAGAGAGGGAGGAGAGCAAGGAAGAGAAATCTAGAGGAGAAGAAGGAGGAAGAAAAGAGAGATTCTTGTGCAAAGCTTGGAGGGTAAGCTACCAACACAACCCTCTCTTCATTTTCTTTTCTAATGCATGTTTTTAAAGATTCTAAATAAAGTTTCAGATCTGTTATTATCAAGTTCCTATGTTGAAAATACTAAGATTTGAGTATTGTTTCCATCTCTCATGTATTTTACCCATTTTGGCACAAAACCATCTTCTTTTGTACACATCTCTCAACTTTTCATGGGTACTCTTTCAAACAAATTTTATGAGTTACACATGTGATAGTTAGCATATTTTCTTCACAAAAGAAATGAAACTTTCCCGTGGTGGAACCCCCTTTTTTATAAATTTCCTTGTTTTGGGCATTCTACCTTAAAACTTGTTTTTTTCAGTCAACTTTCAAAAATTCCAGAAAAATGTACAAAAATATTCTGAACCTCTATTTTATGTCAAAGCCTTCCTTAAGGAGTCAGCTTTTAACTAAAATTAGTTTCATCGAAAAAAATTAAGTCGTTTGCAAGAAAATCAAGTTTTCGTAACAGTCGACAGATTCTGGGCAGATTCTGGAACAGTGCTGGACTATTTTCTAAATAACTTAAAATCGGGAAAAGCAATGCCATTTTTTAAAAATGTTCTAGAAACTAGATCAAATTCTCTACGAACCATAGGAAAACCGAGTCCGGTGGATGAACCTAAGTAGTCCTTCCATATTAACCTTCATGTGATGTTAAATCTGGAAATTTGTTATGTTTGGATGTTTTATGCCCTTGTATTCATGAAAATGTTTAATGGCTTATTATCATATCTTGGCATGATGTTGTATGGGTATGTTATGTTATTTATCTTCTTATCTTGAGGAGGCATGCTTATGTGGATTTTATTTTATCGTTTAGTTGGACTAACCTTGACTTAAAACACTTAATTCAACGGGAAACCTAATCGGGTGGGTATTGGGTTTTCGAACACTTGAGTAATGAAAAGACGAGAAAATGTGATATATGGTTTGTTGGGATGCGTTCCCTATTCGAGGTTAAATCTTGCGCAAGTGGTTTTCGGGACCCTTGAACGGAGCGGTTGTATTCCGACCCTAGGTGGTTTGGTGTAAGGAGGGATTCGGGCAAGGCCCTATTTTTACCGTCTCTTTTGAGGCCCTGCGGTTGGCACTACACGGTATATAACCGTTGGTAGGCATCCGAGGTTAGTTCTGCAACAAAGCAGCAAAAGAAGGGGCATACCGAATAATCCGCGTCTGATTCTAGTGGTCGGGAGGACGGAATATCTTTGGGGGATTTCTAGTTACTGACATCTGACTCAACTCTTAATGTATTTATTTGTTTATTGGAGTATCATGCTTTACTACTTGGTGCTATAAATGTGATTGTGTATTGGACTGGGAAAAAGGGGTGGGGTGTGTGTGTGTGTTTACTGGGCATTCAAAGCTCACGGCGTATCATGCCAGGTGACGAAGCAGAACTCATAGGGGAAGACAATGAGCTGGAAACCTTTGAAGACTTTTGGCTATCTTAGGAATACTAGAAGTTTCTTTTTTGGATATTTTTGTAAGACTCATATGAAGCTTAAAACGTTCTTTTTGGGATGTAATATAAAGGAACAATCTTTTTAATCAAGTATAATTGTGGTTGTTATGTACCTATATCCTATGTATGAACCTTATCGTTGCTTATGAGACCTTGTGCCAATGCCTTGTAAGATCTGTCAAAAAGGTAGTGCGCTACCTAAGAAAGTTGGACTTAGAAAGGAGGCTATTTGACTCCTCCGGCGATCTGGGATCTTACTTGGTTATTGACCATAGGACTCACTAGTGACTTACTAGTGACTCTCCATTGACTGCAACCTATAGTGTAGAATCGGGGCATCACAGATAAACATCGGAACAAGTCCAAATGTTTTTAACCAAAACAGGGTAAATCGAAGGACATGAATGATCTGACCTAGAACTCCTCTGAATGAACCGTACATACAATATCGTGCCTGCATATGAAAGAAACTTAACATACATAACATAGCACGGGTGCATGTTCTATGGAAGACGAATAACCATGACACAATGTTAGGGACATGTTTTATGCAAAACATATGAGAAACAAAACGAAAGCATATTTTATGCAACGAGAACTGGAGCATGTTCTATGCACACGATCAATAGTACAAAATGCATATTCTATGCAAGATTAGCAAATGTATGTTCTATGTTAAATACCACATGCATATTCTATGCAAGCTTGAAAGCATATCCTATGAATAAGAGCGTTTTCTATGCAATGAAAGAGAATCAAATATACACTTTGAGAATCAAATATATACTACATGCTCAACTCAAAAGGACACATCTTGCTCATACTGACGATCTTGGGATTGAAACACACTCTCACTTCAGAGAAATGGTAGGGCTCAGAAAGGTACACTTGGAATGTAGACTCAACATTTGTTGAAGTTTGAAACACATTAAGACGCTCCGAATTTCCTTCTTTTCTTTTTCTATTCTAATTCTTTTCTTTCTCTCCCATTTTTCCTATTTCATTTTTTGTTACCCCACTCAAAAACTCAAAATAAACTGCAAATTAAAATTCCAAATAAAACTAAAATTATAACTTAGAATTTAAAATAATGACGACCAGTAACAAAACAAATTAACAAAACAAAAGGAAAGCAACAGAAGCAAAATTAAAATCATCGAAGGTCGGCCGGGCCTTGGTAATGCACGGCCGGGCTTAGATAGACTTGATCGGCCTTCGACAGTGGCAAAAGGGCAATTCGGTAAAAGCCGAACCTGTGGCTACTTATAACACAAAATAAGCCCCATTTGGACCACAACCTAGGTTGAAAAAGCAATCCATTCCCTCTCTCAAGCTCCTCTCTCTCTAGATTTTCACCTCCCTTGAATTACCCAACAATTCTTGTGAAAATTTTCTTGAAAACCCTCTTGATCCTCTAACTTTTGAACCGATTAAAAATTGTTTTGGTTGAAATTTGAGTTTCCCTTTGTTTTCGCTCACTTTTTCACCCCTTTTCCCAAGCGTCTCTTGTTTTCCTTTGATCTTCCTCCAATTTCTTCATTTTCTCACTCTCTTAGGATTTTAGAATTTTGGAAATTCATCCATTTTCACTTACCCCCTTCACTTTTCTTTAATTTTCCATGGCTAGTGACGAGGTCCCCATTCTAGAGCCTGCCATAGATATTAATGCCACCCTCAGCGCAGACATGGAGGTGGAGGAAACCGCTGCATTACTCCCTCTTGCCAAGAGGCCTTTTGATGCGGCCACATATCGACCACGCACACACGTGCCACCTCCTGGCAGTATCCTGAGATTTAAGGGTTTCATTCCCAGACTAGACGAGGATACCTTACTGCGAGAGCCCATGGAGCATATCTCTACCGATGCTTCCACGGTACATAACTCCTCCTCCATTTTGCTTTGCATTTTACTTTACACACATGTTGAAATGTTGAACTTGATGAACAAATCACTTACCTAAGCTACACATACACTGATAAAAATTTCATTTGATAGGTGACCGCCAGAAGGGTAGGCAGCTATAGCTTTATCTTCGGTCCCCAGTGCTAGTATGAGTGGTTTCCTACGGAGGTTTGCACTTTGGTGGATGTTGCCGGCTTCGGCCCCTTTTGTTCCGGACTCATAGAGATGAGGGCTGAGTCTTTGCTTTATGGGGCCCTGGTAGAGAGATGGTGGGACACCACCAGCTCATTTCACTTCTCTTCTACCGGGGAGATGACACTGACCCCGTATGATTTCTCGATGCTGACCGATCTACGGGTTGGGGTTGGCGGCCCAGTCCTCTTTGATCCAGACATGACCCAGTGGAAGACTACACAGCTCTAGCTTCTCGGGGCGATCCCAGACATCACCAACCATGGAATGGTGCGCTACAGCTGGTTTTATGACCATTTCTCTGGTACACAACCGGTTATTGCAGACGAGGTTGCTCAGTACACTCGCGGCTTTTTGACATATCTTCTCGGTACTACCTTGTTTGCAAACAGGGAGAATACCATAAGATTATACATCCTCAGGACGCTGGTACATCTTCCTCGGATAGCGGATTACGACTGGGGCGGTGCAGGTTTAGCCACCCTATACTGCTATATGAGCTCCGTTTCCCACCGCAAGGCGGATTCACTTGGCGGCTACTAGAGGGTTTGGGAGGTACATCTTACACTCACCTTCTTGATGCACTTTATATTTTATTCACTGTTGCGTTTCTCGTTCTTTTGATCTGTTTTCTCACGCCATCTATCTATCTCTGATTTGTAGATTTGGGTCTATATGTACTTTACTTCATTAGCCCCAATTCCAGTGAGGCCGATCGAGTTGTCCGTACGATGCTATTGGTACTACAACTCACGATTCGAGTGGCGTCGCCTTGTGGATCGCAACTTTCCATATTTTTGCCGTTTCTTCGACACTATCACAGGGGATCAGGTATTGTACTATTTCCCACATTATATGATCATTCTTATGTTATTGTATTGTTACGCCGTACCACATTGCCATTCTCACATTGCACTAACTTCTAACATTGCACTGATTTTCTAACCAAACTGCTTATTCTGACACTGCACTAGTTCTAACACTGTACTGATTTTCTTACCACATTGCCTATTCTAACACTGCACTGATGTCCTTAGGGCGACTGGCACCCTTGGGCAGGCATTCCCCACGAGTCGAGGGTGACCTATACCGCTGCTTGGCATGCTTCTACGCTGAGGATCTTGTTTGAGGGCCCTTTTGGCTGGGCATACTACCTAGGGGAGAGATTCATTGGCCAAACTCGGGGCATGGCTGACCTTGATGTTCCACATCCTCCACCTACCGGCATGAGGGTTATAGATGATTTACAGGACGGTCCTGACCTGGACCTTCTGATGATAGGTGAGGACGGCAATCGCCACCATGAGCTCGGTGACTTCATGACTTTCTTGCGCACTCGGGTGATGGCCCCTCTTACCCCAGGCATGGCTCACGCTATTCCAAAGGTTGCTGCTGCTACTAGAGCTGGTGATGCACCCATTGGAGGTGGGCCTGCCGCTACTTCCATTCCCGGATTGCTTGTGCTTCGTACCGAGATTATGTACATGCGCCAAGATAGAGGGATTGAGCAGATCCAACTCGAGCCCATCGAGGAGAAAGATCGTAGGGTTGTGTTTGCCCATGGCGTTGAACAAGTATATTTTCATTTTATGCTAGTCCCTGCTGCACTTTTGCTTATTCTTAACCATTACTGTGCACTGTTCAATTACTTCTATCTGCTTTTCTCAATTTCTCTTTGTTTTGCAGATTTCTCGAGCATATGGTGACAAGCTCCTTCGGACGATTGACCGACTACTCATCATGGTATGGAGGAGGTAGACTACCTTAGTCACCTACAGGATTGAGGTACATTCTGTGTGTAGCTTACTGTCATTACCATGTTGTACATTCCAGGTTACTCTATTTGATATCTGATATTCTTTTTAGCTTGAACCGGTGCCAGTAGTGCCTGCAGGACCTTCCGTAGCCAGTCAGCGGAGACGGGGCCCAGTGAGAGGCCGATGAGGCGCTAATAGGGAGAGAGGCCGAGTGCGGCAGCACTTACCTTCGGAGAAGTCTTTTGATGGGTCTACGACCCCAGAGGACGAGGGAGAGGAGATGGACCTGCAGTCAAGTAGTCCCGGTGATGATAGTGATGCTCTTCCTCTACAGTTGTGGAAGAAGAGAACGATGATGGGCTATTGATGGCGATGCTGATTTTGTTTTACTTTGCTTTTGTTTTTGTTTTGTTAGGTAGTTTATAAAACTAGCTTCAGATTGTCCTTTTATTTTTCAAAAGCTTTTTTTATTTTGGTTGTCTAAAACAATGATCGGAGTTGGGCCTAACAGTTATGAAAAACAAGTTTTGTTTGAATGGCTTCTTTGTACATCATGATCTTTGCATTATCTTTGCTCTTGCAATCTTCAGAATAGTAAATGTCTTACTCTCGGATTGATTCATGAATCGAAAAATAACTTACAATCGAAAAAAACATAAAATACAACTCGATAATGAATAATAAAATGAAAACAACTCGAAAAAGCTGACAACCACTTAATTTAAGCAAAACAAGATCTAGAAGTACAATTGCAAATCGTCCATAAAAAGGCCAGGCTTCACTGCAACAGACTTGCACTGGGCCAGCACTAAAACCCGACCGGGCCTCACTGATGCACGGCTAGCCATCATGGATGCACGGCCGGCCATTGGTGTAATGTCGATCAGTGCTGTCCAGGTGTCATGCTCAACTGCTTCCCAAACTCTATAAATAAGACTCTGTGGACTCGCCTTTTTCCGTGCCCCCGCCTTTCGGAAAGGGGTTGAAAATAAGGCCTCACAGTTCGGACTCCTACGGTTCTGAATCTAGTCTCACAAGTGTAATGTGAAACTAATAATCACCAAAGAGTCCAAATCCGGCAAACCTTTTTAGAAAATCGATTTTAAATCAAATAGTGCAAAACTTGGACTGCTTTGCGAGATACAGAGTCGCCATCCAAATATTTTGTTTTTGGGAAAATTTAGGAAACCCTGACTCGTGCCACAGGCCACGCGTCCGTCATCACCAAAATTGCCTCGGCTCGAGAACTTGGGTATGAGAGGGGAAGGTCCTGAAATGAGCACTCCCGCTTGCCCGATCAAAGATCGGCCTCTACTAATCATGATATGATATTTTATACACATTATGTGTTCTTATTCTGGTTATTAGCTAACATTACTATGTGTTGCACACAAGCAAGTATAGACTAAAATTGCAAGAATTGGAACAACTCAACTCATATTTGTTTTCAAAAATGGTTTGAATTTGCCACCCTCAAATGAGTTTAAAAGTGCGGATTTGCCACCAAACACAGTGGGCTTAAAACATGATTTGCCATAATAAAGTGGGCTTAAAACTCACATTTGTTGAATCATTCCAATTCAAACAACAAGCCTTCATCCACAGGCATTCGTGCAGTTTAGCATTTAAACACATAGCCTCATGGCAAGCATGCTAGATATGGCAACATGGCAATCACACTCCTGCAAGTATGCTAAAGCGCAAAAACTTACCGAGTACTCCAAGCCAAAACCAAAACTAGTTAGAAAGATGCATGATTTTAATTATACAAGATGCCTAACGCAACGCATGCGAAGAATGCAACTAATAAGCTCGGCTACTTAATCATGGTATTTGCAACACTTTGATAGCATGTTTTAAAACACTTATTCAAAGAAGTATTGAAATTGACAATGTAGTTTGAATGATGTGCCGAGCCTCGGTGTATGCAAGACAAATGAATGGATGCAAACATGCAAGCATAAGGTATGCTAATTAAAAATATCCCTAATCTAACCATCAAAAGTAATTAAATAAAAGGGAGAAAGACGTGGGGTTGGAAGACATGCACACACGCGCACTTATTACAACATTACGCCCTCGCAAAGGAGGGTCCGAATGAATAAGCTAACTAGCTACGCTAATTAAGCTAACTATTACAACACAATTGAAATGAATTAACTAACTTATTCTAAGCTAATTAAATATTACAAAACGAATTGAATAATTAGTTACACTAACTAATTAAGTACAATACTTGAATTAACTAGCTATTTTGAGCTAACTAAAGCAATCAAATGGCCTCGAGGGCGAGAGACGCATGCATTCTTGGTTGGTTTCTTCCCGAAAATCCACCGCCTTGCCATTGCAACCTTTGTTTGCACATTTTTGACCACCAACAATGCTGCCAACTTCCAGAACACCTCTGCTCCACCTTAGGAACATACTTGTGCAAATTTTCATTGATGGTTGGTTGGCTACCAATGGTGGCTGTCGGTTGCTGCTGGTGGCCGGTCGGCTGCTGCTGGTGGCCGATCAGCCACAACTGGTGGCTGGTCGGCCACCCATTTCCTGAACTTCCTTTTTTGCTGCAACAGAGGGCAAACATAGGAAAATCAGTGTATTCTCGGGGATTGTGTTTACTGTTACCCTCCTTATCATTACACAAGCTCAAAAGAGTGTAACTCTTGGCCCTCAAACCATCAACCAAGCATTTTCCATGTATGATGAATAAGAAACCAAGCTTGTACAAACTTAATGAGTGCAAAAAAAGACTCAACAAAACCACTACCCTATCATGCATGATCAAAGGTGATGGTGACCAAGGAAAGTGACACGTTTCATCACTTTGAGTATGAAACGTCCCATTTTCCTCGTATTCGAATTAACGTCCGATCCGAACACAAAAGATGCTTTATCTTGCCTCTTTTACTTTGTCCATTTTTATTTACTTATTTTAGCTTACCAATCCATTCTTTAATTAATTTGTCCAAAAGTGAGTGTCCTCTAATGGAAGAGGTGTCAACCAAGGATGATTTAAGACAAGGGAGAGGTCATGCCTTTGGTTAGTAGAAACCCCCGAAAGAGGATTAAAATCATTAAGGACGAACCTCAATCTCAAGCTTAAACACAACTCGAAGGTTAACCAACCCTCAAAGCAAATGAAAAAGTAAAGAAATGAGGGAGGTTGCAGATATTTAAAGTGCTGCAATGGAGTGCAAAACAACACTAAAGCATGCTTTCAACTCAAAATGAAGATGACTAAAGCATTAAAACACTAGGCTAATGAAGAAATTAACACTACAACCATGTAATGCAAGCCTCAAAGGACTAAAATAGCCCCAAACAGAGCTAAAACAAGTCAAAACAGTAGCAAAAACATGCTGAGATCAAGTTATAAAATGCTAGAAAAACATGCTCACGTGTTAAGCTATCTAGGCATGCAAACAAAACACAAGGAGGGGAGGCTAACCCCTCCAATTTTGGACTTCAAAGCAAGGTTTTTAGCATTGAAATAACTCTAATTTTCAGTGATTAAAAGGCCCAAAAATTTTGATTTAAAGGTGAATAAAGAGGGCACAAAATGCTTCACAAGCTAAGGAACAAAAGGAGGGAACAATCCCCTAACTCACAAGGACTCAAACCACTATTTTTATGCCTAAAAACAGAGTTTTTTATACTTCAAAAACAGCCTTAAAACAGTTGAAAAGGATGGCAAATCAAGTATGCACAATAAGCTAAAATAAGGTTAGTTTAATACCTTTGAAGCAAAGTGCAATTTAGGCACTGACTCAAGCTCAAATCCCCTTCCAAGGCTCAAACAAAGCTCCAAGAGATCTCAACTCAAAGGTGAGAGTGTTTGGTCAAGGGTTGATATGCAAAAGTGTAGAGAAACTAAGCAAATGTGTGCAAAATAACAAGAGAGAGAGAGAGAGAGAGAGAGAGAGAGAGAAGTCTAGAGAGAGAGGGATTTTTGATTCAAAATTTCTAACCCTCAAAAATGGGGAAGGACACCCCCTATATATAGAAAAACAAGGTTTGAGATTGAATTCATCCTACCATACACGTGTATGGAGATGCAGTTTAGTGAGCAACAGCTGACAAACAAATGTCTGAAAAAGGACAAAAATGGCTGTCGGCCACCACTGGTAGTCGACCGGCCACCAATGTGGCCGACCGACCATCAACATAGCCGACCGGCCACCACTGATGGCCGACAGGCACAAGTCATGGCCGATAGGTTGTGGGGCTGGCCGGTAGGCCACCCTCTTCTCCAGACTTGAAACAATAAGCTCTTGGTCCACAACCAAGCACAAAGCAGATAAGGTTTCAAGGTTCAAAGGCAGGGCACTCCACCGAGAACTTCAAGCACTCAAAACGGACACAAGCATACAAAATCATCGAGTGTTCAAACGATGACGTCCAAGTTTTGAGGACGGTCAAAAATGGGACGTCTACAGTTTCCCCTCTTTGACAGAACTCAGAAGTCATGAAATGACAGGAGTGAATGTCAAAGCCCAGAGACGACCCATTTTTGACAAGGTCGAAGACTTGGACAAACAAACAAGCAAAACAAAGAACGGTTGCACTCGCAGGCTGCCTATGTATCCATTTGCGAGGAATCAAACTAGCGTAGTTCTGGGGCAAGATGCAAGTGATATGCACGATGCGAGAATATAACTTATGATGATATAATGAGGCTATAATGAAACATTTAGATACAAATGCTATGCAAAGAAATGCTACATTTGAACAAACCGAAACATGGTACAACAAGCTTAAACATGAATAGAAGTAAACATGAAATAAACCGCATTTCATGCAGAAAGGATGTAAGAAAATTATGCAATCCTAACTATGCATCATGCAGGAAAGGCAAAGAACAACGCAAACGTCGGGTGCACCCGAGGCGTAAAACAAGATTCCAACGCATTGCACACAGAAGGAAAAAGAAGAGATGGTGAGAACACTGGGACGCACCCGAATGTCTCTAAACCGAAACGTCCTAACGCGGCGCACGTGGGAGGAGAAAAGGCAACGAGAACACCGGGACGCGCCCAAATGTCTCTCACCGAAAACGTCCTAATGCATCACATGCGAGAAGAGAAAAGGCAACGAGAACACCGAGGAGCGCCCAAATGTCTCTAACCGAAGACGTCCTAACGCGTCATACGCGAGAGGAGAAAAGGCAACGAAAACACCGGGATACGCCCAAATGTCTCTAACCGAAAACGTCCTAACACGTCGCACGTGAGAGGGGAAAAGGCAATGAGAACACCGGGACGCGCCCAAATGCCTCTAAACGAAAAACGAGTGGTGTAAATAGTGGGGGACACCCGAATGCTTCTAACCAAAACAAGGGGTGGTGTAAACACCAGAACTTGTCCAAATGCTTCTAACCAAAACAAGAAGTGGTGTAAACACCGGAACTCGTCCGAATGCTTCTAACCAAAACAAGGAGTGGTGTAAACACCGGAACTCGTTCGAATGCTTGTAACCAAAACAAGGTGTTCGAGGGATAGAAATGATCTCACATGGAATTCCTCTGAATGAACCCAAGATACAATATTGTCAGGTTGTACCAGCTTTGAATGAACCATACATACAATATTGTGTCTGCATAAAAAAGAAACTCAACAAGCATAATATAGCAAGAGTGCATGTTTTATGCAAGACGAATAACCATGACACAATGTTAGGGACATGTTTCATGTACAACATGCAAGGAACAAAACAAAAGCATATTCTATGCAACGAAAATTGGAACATGTTCCATGCAACACCAAAATGCATATTCCATGCAATAATAGTAAACGCATGTTCTATGCAACAGATACAAACATTTTCAATGTAAATATGAGAGCATGTACAATGCAACATGCATATTCTATGCAAAATAACAACAATGCATATCTTATGCAAAGCATGTTACACACTAAAGTACACAACGCATGTTCAATGCACAATTAAAAGCACGCTCTATGCTAAAGTACAAAATGCATGACACACGCCTTACACTTCTCTAAGCCCAAAAATCTCTCCTCCCCCTCTCTAGACCTTCCTTCTCTTTAGATTCGAGCATTATACGCATTTTCCAATGCCCCATAAACATTTTCTTTGCTAAACCCTCTTAGCCTACTCCGTTTCGAACCGATTGAAAGTCGATTTCGGTGCCTTTTCTTTCATTTTCACCACTTGAGGCTTGTTCCCCTCGAGTCTCTCTTGGATTCAGTGCCTTTTCTCGGGCTTTGACGTTTCCTCCATTTTTTGCCTCTGAGAGTTGACTTTTGGTATTCCCCACTCATTTTCTCCATTTTCGAACATTTTCTCATCTTCTTTCGAGATGGCGTATGACATCCCACACGACAGAACTTCTCCGGAGATGGAGGTGGATCTAGAGCTTGAGCCATTGCCACTTAGCGTTCGACCTTTTGACCCGGCGATGTATCATCCTGAGATACACATGCTACTACCCAATAGCAGTCGTCAGTTTAGAGGGTTTGCACGAGGCGCACCAGAGGACCTCTTACTGCTCGAGCCGGAGTCTCATTTATCTTATGGTGCCACCGAGGTATACACTGTATTCTTACTTTTTCTCAATGTACCTTGCATTGCTTGCCTAGATCACACTCTTGCACTGTATTTCTTGTATTGCATTTCATTTGCTTGTCATGATCACAGGGGGATTCACATGCCATTAGAGGATATGGTACCACCTCCGTGAGGGAGTGGTACATGGAGCTCCAGAATATGTTCGCTACATTATCGACGAGGCCGACTTTAGCTCGTTCTGCATGGGGCTCTCATGCCTCATAGCGAGTAGGCCTTTACTGGGTGCCTTGGTAGAGAGGTGATGGGATACCACCGAGTCCTTTCACTTCTCTACCGCAGGGGAGATAACGATGGCTCCCTTCGACTTCTCTATGCTCACTAGCATAGAGGTGGGGGGTCATCTGATTCCTTACGATACTACTATGGGCGAGTGGGAGGCCGCCTGGATTTATCTGCTAGGGACTCGCCCACTTATCTCTCAATCAGGGACGATTCGATACACCTGGTTTGCAGATTATTATAGAGGGACAACACCAGTGACCCAAGAGGAGACCAAGCAATATGCCTAAGGTTTCCTGATGTTCTTATTTGGCACTACTTTGTTTGCTGACCGGGCAAACATTGTCAGGCTATATCTCATGAGCGCCTTGGCGGATTTGTCCCGTGTCTGATTCTACGATTGGGGCGGCACTGGCTTGGCCACCTTATACGGATACATGAGCTCGACCTCCCGCAGGAGTGGACATCTGATTGGAGGCTACTGGAGGGCCTGAGAGGTACGCTTTACTTTTCTATTTCCCATTTCCTATCGTGCTTTCTGCTTTGGACTTTCTGTACATTGCCTATACTGTACACTGCACACAAACAATCTGCTTTCTGCTTTATACTCTCTGTACACTGCACATACACATTCTGGTTTCTGCTTTATACTCTCTGTACACCACACACACACAGTCTGCTTTCTGCTTTACACACTTTGTACACTGCACACACACAGTCTACTTTCTGCTTTATCCATAATTATTTGTTGTATACTCACTGTTACCCTTTTGCTTTCTGCAGATATGGGTGTACGCCTATTTTCCGACACTTGCTCCAGAGTCGGAGGTGGAGATGCCTCATGTCGTACCATACTCGCACCGATATGACGGGAGATGCCAGCGAAGGTCCCGGGAGTCCTTCCCATTCTTCCGTCGATACTTCGACACTATGACCGTGGCCGATTCACTGTTATTTCTATTTTCCTTTGATTCTAATTCATATTGCAATATCTAATGAGAGCTAACAATCTGCGCATTCTCTATTTACAGATCACTTGGCAGCCCTGGGCGATGATGCCTGAGGGAGTCAAGGATCAGTTTGCTGGGGCGCGAGAGGCTTCCCGCTTCCAGCTCCTGCTCAAGGACCCGGTTTGTCAGGCATGGTTCTTAGGGGAGCGATTCTTACGCCAGGCCATTGGCTTTCTCGAGCCGGTAGTCCCCATGCCACCTCCGACATATATGAGAGCCACAGAGAAATTCACTTTTCAGGAGATGATTGATTTCACTAGGGGCTGGGACGTTGACTTTTTCCGAGTTGAGGGTGATTACACAGCCTTCATTCAGACATACCTCATGCCACCTCTGACTGGCGCTTGTGGAGATGAGGGCGCGAGGGCTCCAGCTGTGAGAGGGAGAGATAGAGAGACCAGGGCGACCAGGACCCGTGGCAGGAGAGATTCTCAGATGAGACAGAGGACAGGGTGGCCAGAGCTGCCTACTACACTCACTTGTTGGCAGCATACCGGGGAGGCTTACTAGATCCCTATTGAGCCTGCACCAGTCGGGCACGAGCTTGTCGGGGTTCGAGGCCCGACTCCAGTATGTACCATACGTTACATTTTGCACGTTCAATTCACTTCAGGTATGCTTATAGAACATTGATCCTCTCAACGCACTTACAGGCACCTATAGAGTACACCGGGAAAGCTCTCGAGCTAGCGGCTTCCTTGATAGAGATAGTGTAGAGAAGCATGAACCTGCTCAGCCTCTACAGGATTCCGGTAATTTCCTTCAATTCGCACTTCATGTCATGAAACTTTCTGCCGATACATTAGCATTTCAACTGTAATCTGTTCCACATTGCACTGTATTGAAACACTACATTGAAACGCTGCATACTGCACTGCATACTGCATTGCATCTTTGAATCTGATATATACCGCGACTGATGTATTTGAAAAATTACCCTTTCCAGATCCCAGCAGCACCGAACGCTCTAGCGGGACCTGTAGCAGGATCATCAGTGCCTCCTCCGATAGCAGGGAGAGAGAGACGGGAGACTCCAGTACACAGCCAAGGAAGAGCTAGGGGCACCCGTGATGAGAGTGGCCCTTCAGAGCCCGCTCTAGACGATGATAATGATGAGACGAGCGAGGACAAGGAGGTAACGAGTCCACAGTCAGAGTCATCTGAGGATGGAGACGATGATGCTGACTTAGATTCTGAGGACAAAGATGACGCTGAAGCAGGTTCAGCAGCTAGTTTGGATATGGGGGCCTCTAACAGTGGCGCTGATGGAGATAGCTCTGAGTCCATGCCCAGGAAGAAGACGAAGAGGGCCTCTCGATCCTGAGGTGGCTGGGCGCCGATTCATATGTTTTTGCTTAGTCTCTTTTTGCTAGTAATGTTAGCACATTGTACAGTTTTAGACAGTTTTATTTTCTTAAAAATTGGTACTCTTTTGTAAAAAGAAAACATGATTGGAATGAAAATCATCTTTTTGATGATGAAAAGTGTTGTATTTTGCATTCTGAGCACAACACGAGCACTACATTGCATAAAAACAAGATTGATGAAAACTTGAACATTGCATATTGTATTGGCATTTCCTAAATCAGGTAATGAACTCACCAACACATAACAAAACAAGCAAACAAAGTAAAACAACTCAACAAACACTTAATAATAACATCTCGATAATCAAAACAACGACTCAATAAATCGAAACAAAACAAATACAACTCAATAAGCAACACAACAACTCGATAAAAAAATCGAAACAACTTGATAAACAAATTGAAGCAATTTAAACGACTCAACAAAACTACTAAAACAAGACAGTAGAATGCATCAAGAACAGGACAAAACACAGGTTCTCAACACTCTCAACACTCAGGAAGATCAAAGGACCAACCAGGAGGCCATCAGCCACTAGTGGTGGCATCGGCCACCGGTAGCAGCTGGTCGGCTACAAAAGTTGGCTGGTCGGCCACTAGTGTAAGAAATCTCTAGATTACTGCCACTTGTCTTCCACTCACTGCCTTATCTTCTACAAAAGTTGGGACTTTGTAGTTTCTTCATTTCAGCTCTGTTTTTGCCACAAATGGATCCGTTTTTCACCGAAAAACTCTCAACTTGGATTGCAACTTTAGATGGCTCAGAAAAAGTGAATTTTTGGGGTTTCGGGATAAATGCACTATTCCCATTAAGTTGTACCCCATTGTGTTTTCCATTCCTCCATGGCGCAGCTAGATGTTGGAACCTGGTTACACATGTCTTCAGCTTCGGGGGGCAAGAGATATGCCCTACAATCGAAGAATTCCAAGTTCTGATGGAATCCCGGTGTGACGAGGAAATTCTGCCCCAATCCTGTTTTGGCCACATCCAAGCTTTAGGAAGGATGTGTGGGCTCACTTTACATAAGGCTCGATCATTAGTTCACAACGGAGAACTAGACATTCCCAGTTTGATTCATTGATTTTCTTACGCTGGCAACCGCGGTGACCATCTCTGGTAGAGTTTTCGGCGGTGTGCCCTTTGTTTGTGTATGTTGGCTCATTTCCTGCTTGCCCCTAGTTTCGGAGGGTCTAGCATTCACTTGGTCGAAGTAGCCCAAGGTTTGAAAGAAGGCAAAAGCTGTATTGGCTTAGCATTGGCCGAGACTTTAATGGGCTTGGACGCCTTCTATCGACGGGAGACAACCAGATTCGCAGGAAGTCCACTACTTTTGCAGGTAATGTTTCCCACCCTATCTCACATGTGTTTCTCACATCACTCGGCACTCATGCTCTGTTTTTCTCCCAAAATCCTTTCTCACTTTTTCTCTCCACATACACCTCTCTATTCTTTAATCTCTCTCATTTTTCATCTCTCTCCAGATATGGCTCATGGACAGGTTGAAGGCAGTGGATTCTTGCCCTCAATATTTAGCATGAGGTTATTTCTTTTGTCAATGACTAGTTGATTTCCTGAACGAGGGGTGGTGGTGCCATTGGATGTGCAACAGGACTGCTCCTAACATTGCTTGGCGTTACCCTTGGTTTGATCTCCTCGAGATGAGCTACAACATGTCTCGACAACTTGGCATTCAGTTGATTGGGTTGACTCACTGTGTCTTCTATTTTCCATTCTGGTTTAGGCGTCAATTCGGACACGACCAGATTTGCCTAGAAGAAGGAGTAGAGTATTCGGCTTCATTTCCAATCTGAGGTTCACAACTAGCTCAATATCTCACTGTACAGAGAACAAGAGAACTTCTGGCTCCCACTCTCAATTTCAGTTGCGCCCTTTCTGACGAATGCATAGCTTGGCTTGAAGATGAGGTGCACACAGGGCCCACTTTAGCATCTGAAGCTTCCACAAGCTCAGGGAGGGGACGTAGGAACACCTGATTCATCGATGCCCCAAGTTTATTGCTTTGATCTGTACTTTCAAGTTTTTCTTCTGAATGTAATAAAAAGCAACTTTGATTTGCATCAAGAGGTAGAGAACTTTGTATTGAAATCAATGAAATTAGAGTTGTGGGCACTGAAAATTTTCCTTTTGATCCAAAAATGGTCTAAGTTGTAAAAAGATTAATTTGAACAAAATCAACTTTTATTAAAACTTTTGAAAACCATTTTTGATAAGGGTCACAACTGGACACACATGGAGTCTATCCTTGAGATGTATAACCCTGAATCCAGTAAATGGAAAGTTGCCCTTGGTTGAATAGCACTGCTCAACACTGTAATCAGCTCCTCTCTCAGGGTAAGGAACACAACCGATCTTTCAAAATGATGAATGGACAAAGTTGCCTTGATCAAACACATGGACACAGTTGATCTGAAAGCGTTTATGGCTAGACTTCAGAATGAAGTTGCCTACGTAGGGAATCAAGCCTTACGTAGTGCGGTTCGGGTTCACTTGGGTATTAACACTCTCCTTTTGCGCTCTAACTTTTGCCAAGGACGCCCTTTCTGGGTTTTCGATCTTGCGAGCTCAGTTTTTCTTATTTCAATTTTTTCGTGCTCTAACTTTTGCCTAGGTTGCCCTTCCGGGTTTTTGGCCTAGCGAGCGACTCAGGGATAGTATTTCTTCAACTTGTCCATGTTGATTGGTTGGGAAAATGCGAGGCCATCTAGGTCTATAAGAATGACAGCTCCACCCTACCAAATTGATTTGATGATGTAAAGACCAGTCCAATTGGGTCTAAACTTGCCCCTAGGGTCATGGCCAAATCCCCTTCCTTAAGATTCCTAGACTTAACTTCCTTGTTGAAAGCCCTGGCAATTCTACGTTGATAACCTTGGATGTGGTACAGTGCTTTCAGCCTCCTCTTGTCGAACAACATTAGTTCCTTGAACCTATTCTGCTGCCAATCCGCTTCTACTATCTGGCACTCAGCGATAACTTGCAGCGACAAAACCTCAACTTCAATCGGCAGAACAGCTTCCATCCCATAAACTAGAGAATACGGAGTTGCCCCAATAGATGTCTGAGTTGATGTTTGATAGCCCCAGAGTGCAAATGGCAATTTGTCTGGCTAGTACCTGTAAGTCTCAACCATTTTCTGTAGAATGTGCTTGATGTTCTTGTTGGCGGCCTCTACAGCTCCGTTGGTTTGCGGCCGATATGTAGATGACTTGCAAAAAGTCACGTTGTATTTCTCCAACAAGTCGATCACTTCTTTCTTGAAATGGGAGCCATTGTTTGAAATGATCTCATTCAGACCCCATAACGACAAATAATGTTATTCCTGATGAACTTGGCTACGTGCGACGCTTTCAGCATTGCATAGGATTGGGCTTCCACCCACTTTGTAAAATAGTCTATTGCCACCAGGATATACTCATGCCCATTTGAGCTTTTCGGCGTAACTGCCCCAATAACATCAATTCCCCAGACTGAAAATGGCCATAGTGAAGTCATGTTGTACAGCTTCGATGGCGGGATATTCATACGATTTGCATGAATTTCGCATTTGTGGCATCGCCGAACAAAACCAATACAATCCTTCTTCTTGGTTGACTAGTAATAACCCTGCTTGAGAATCTTCTGGGCTAGCATTACTTCGCTCATGTGCGACCCACACTCTCCTCCATGGATGGCCTCCATTAGGCGCTTTGACTCTTCTGCATCAACACAGAGCTTATACATTTCCAGATGACCTCATTTGTACAACTTACCCCCACAGATGATAAACTGAGTAGCTGTAATACCCCGACCCTCATATCTGATTCTGCTGTCTTTATAATTCCCTATTCTGTGTCTTTGAATGTTATTGTGAAAATCTATGTGAAAATATAGTAAAAGAGCATGGAACTTAGAGATATGAGTTTCTATCTGTTGAATTAGAACGTATCTGTTACACTTGAATTACTTAAAATGGAAATTGAGCATCTTAGAGATTTAATTTGCAGAAATTGATTTGATATTTGGAATCTACATGATTTTTAAGCTATAATGGAATTTTCTGTGAAATTTTAATTTCGGCACCATAAAGCGATTGATTTTCGTCTTTTATGCTCTTATATATATTGCTATATATCTATGTTTAAGACTTGTGGAACTTGTGATCAAAACGTGGGACTCTAAGAGGGAGAGAAGAGAGAAACGTGGGTGAGCAATTGGGGGAAACTTGTGGTTCACCAAGGGAAGCTAATCAAATTGATAGAATTGAAAGAGGCAAGTTAAGGTAACTCAATTCCCTTGTATAACTCTTCAAGAATTTTAACCCATGTTTGTGTTGGGTTCATGGATAAGAATGTTTGATTCATTAGGGTTTTTCACCAATTGAGCATGTTGACACTACTTTGAGTGTTGTATGAATCTATACTTCAAATCCTTGATTTTGAATCATCTAATCTTGCATATATGTTGATTTTGGGTGGTATGTTTAAAGAACTTGAAGTTAGATTGAAACTTGTGAAAGTGTTGGCTTGTTGAAGCCTTTAACTTGGTTCAACTTGATGTGATTAAGCTTTAATTCATGTTATGGTGTTGTTAAGTGGCATGTTTGCATGAATTTTACCCTTGATTGCATGAAAAATTGGGTTTGAATGATGAAATTTTGGCTTGAGATCGCCGTGCCTGAATCTGGGTAGTCGTCCGCTCGAGCGGAGGTCAGGACCGCTCGAGCGTGAAAATGCACCTTCCAGCAGTTTTCTGAAATTTACCCTGTCCGCTCGAGCGGAGAACTGTACGCTCGAGCGTGAAAATCGACCATCCAGTATTTTTGGTAGCACTACACTGTCCGCTCGAGCGGACAAAGCTACGCCGGCGAATCTTGTTTGATGAAGAAAACTGTTTTGTTCGATTTTCATGCTTGACTGTTTGGTGCTATTAGAATGTTTTTCTGATGAGTTTATGATAGTGATATGACATATGGAATGACTGATAAGGATTTAAAAGGGAAGGATACTAATTTATCAGTATATTATGTGCAGGCACACTCGTATGAACTAGTACGCCCCCAACGTTGTGAGTAATAGTGCATTACATACATATTTATGTATTCGTTACGTAAGACATAATTGTAAATTATGTAATGATCGAAATGCAAAGTGGAAACCATATTCGTATACAGTCGAAGACTATCTGTGCGCAAGGCTACCCGAGTCGAAAGACTATCTGCCGCAAAGGCTACCCGAGTCGAAGACTATCTGCGCAAGGCTACCCGAGTCGAAGACTATCTGCCGCAAGGCTACTGTTGTCAGCCGCAGGCTATCTGTTTTTGCAAGGCTACCCGAGTCGAAGACTATCTGTGCGCAAGGCTACTCGCAGCGCAGGCTATTCATTGTGCCGCAGGCTATAGGTAGAAAGGTTGCTCATGAGGCTATCTGGGCCAATAGGCCAATCTGCTATCTCGGTGTTTGATTTTGATACATATACTAATGTACATTGTGATTTTATTACTACGCACTACTATTCACTGAGCTTGTCTCATTCTGTAATTTTGTCTGATTCTGTAGGAACCAGCTTGAGGAGCCGAACTAGCACACTTCATGCATTTTTGTCAGCCTAAGGATAACCAGGCACTGGAGGAAACCCTTACATATTAGATCAGTTTACCTTGTATATGTAACTTTTGGTATCCACATTGCTGGTTAGGGATATGTATTTATTGTTTTGTATGCCTAAGACCTGGGCTGGATTGTAAATGTTTATGTAACCTCACTTTGTGTGTATGTTACTTTATGTTCAATGTTAAGATGGTCCTGGCTTGTTGATAGTTGCTCAATGGATATTTCTAGATGTCGTTTTAAATTTAATGCTTCCGTTCAGGCCCCCAATGAATACCATACAGGTTATTCTGTCTGTTTCTGCTTTAGTCATGCCCAAACTTATAGGGGCTGGGTTGGGGTGTGACAAGTGGTATCAGAGCACGAGTTGCTATCTCACACACGGATCCATCGAGCGTTAGGATGTCTAGTGTAGTAGGCATCAAACAGGAAGGTAGGAATGATAGCAATGTGATGTAATTTCTGCTAATACTAATGCTAAAATTTGATTTCCTTGTACACCTTTGTGTATGGTATACTGATTTGTTTTGTAGATTATGGTGAGAACAAGGGCTGATGAGCCAGAAGATGCTACCTCGGTGCGGTTGGATAGGATGGAAAGAATGATGAGGGATATGGCCGAAACCCTACGACAACAACAGCAACAACAACCTCAGCCACCACCCCCGCCAGTACCCCCACCTGTAATGCAAGATATTCACGCTGAGGATCGTACCATCACACTTACACGGGAGTTTAAAAAGATGAAACCACCCTCGTTTAAAGGAGGAATTGAACCGATGAAGGCGGAGGCATGGGTGCTAGGGATAGAGAAACTATTCGAAGTCTTCCCTTGTACTGAAGTTCAGAAAGTGCAGCTTGCCGCTTTCACGCTTGAAGAGGAGGCACGGAGGTGGTGGATGCTTACCAGAACAATGCATCCTGAGTTGACTTGGGACAGGTTCTTGGTGTTATTCTATGACAAATATTTTCCTCAAAGCATGCGAGACAAGAAAGTAACTGAGTTGGAAACGTTGAGGCAAGGAAACAAAATCGTAGTCGAGTCTGAAGCCCGCTTATTTAACTAGCTCGGTTTGCACCTCACATGGTAGACACAGTACAAAAAAGGCGGAAATTCGAGGAGGATTACGGAATGCCATTCAGATCGGATCAATGTGTTGAAGTTACCGACGACGTTGATGTCTTGGAGCGGTCATCATCGCAGAAGGAAATTTGGCTACTCGGACTCGGATTGAATGGAAAGGAAGAGGCAAAATACTCAATGGTCTAAGGGATCAACAACTACACCAAATAAAAAGCGAGTCGGGAAACTTCACCAAGGCAACATCTCGATTCGACTCGAGTGTCGAATGCGGTTGAAACATCGTGGGGTTTGTCATCGGTTCTGGAGCTTGTTTCCGTGTGGAAAAACAGGACATTTGATTAGGGACCGCCCACAAAGGAATCAACAACCCTAGTAAGGCCGCCACAAGCTCATTTGGTCTACACCGACTCCTAGTGCCAAATCCATTGTCAAACCAAATAATAACAAGGACACCATGAAGCAAGGTAGGGTGTTTGCGTTGGTTCCGGGAGATATACAGAATGCAACAACAGTAGTGTCAGGTACATTTACAGTTTATGGCCACTCTGCTTATGTTTTGTTTGATTCTGGCTCTACCTGCTCTTTTGTGTCAAAGCAATTTGCAAAAAACTTAGATACACCTGAAATAGAATTAGCCTATGTGTTGCGTGTTACATCGCCTATGGGGACTTCCTTGATCTGTACTTCTGTCTATCCTACTTGTGAAATTCTCATTGGAAATGCTCGTGTATATGCTAATTTAGTTCCACTTGATATGACTTCATTTGATATTATTTTGGGGATGGATTGGTTGGGAGAATACGGGGCTACCATAGATTGCTTGATGAAACAAATTAAATTCCATCCTCCGGGCCAGTTAGAAACTATCTTCCAGGGTCAAGAAGTGACATCACCACCGTATGTGATCTCTGCAGCTAAGGCTTACAAATTGATTCAAAAAGGATGTCGGGGGTATTTGTGTAATGTTCTGGGAGGCCCAGTAGAGAATGAAAATATTGATGCGCTTCCGGTTGTTTGTGACTTTCCGGATGTCTTCCCAAAGGAACTGCCGGGAGAGTTAGTGGACCGTGAAATAGAGTTCACAATTGATGTGTTACCTGGAACTCAACCCATCTCTAAAACTCCGTATCGAATGGCATTAGCTGAAATGAAGGAATTGAAGGGTCAACTTCAAGATTTCTTGGATAAAGGGTTTATTCGCCCAAGTGTCTCTCCACGGGTGCACCGATCTGTTTGTGAAGAAGAAAGACGGGACACTTCGTTTATGCATAGATTACCGGGAGCTTAATAAAGTAACGATCAAAAACAAGTATCCTTTACCGAGAATTGATGATTTATTTGATCAGTTACAAGGGGCGCAGGTTTTCTCTAAGATTGATTTGCGGTCCGGGTATCATCAATTGAAAGTCAAAGCCGAAGATGTCGAGAAGACGGCCTTCCGAACCCGCTACGGTCATTATGAATTTTTGGTTGTGCCCTTTGGGGTTACGAACGCACCAGCAGCATTTATGGATCTGATGAACCGAGTTTTCAAACCTTATCTGGATGAGTTTGTAGTGGTCTTTATAGATGACATCCTTATTTACTCTGGAAATGTAGAAGCTCATGAGAATCATCTTCGCCGAATCCTCCAAACTCTCCGAGAAAAGAAGTCACGCGAAATCAAGAAGTGTGAATTTTGGGCGCATGATGAAGTGGCATTTCGGGTCATGTCATAACTAAAGAAGGAGTTTCCGTTGATCCAAGTAAGATTGAAGCAATAGTAAACCGCCAACCCCGACTAATGTAACGGCGCGCAGCTTTTATGGGACTAGCGGTTATTATCGGAGATTTGTCCAAGACTTTTCTAAGATTGTCGTACCACTTACTTACGCAACTAACGAAGAAGGGCATTATGCGTTTGAATGGATGAACCGAGAGAACTTGCTTTCGGGAGTTAAAAACGGTTAACTACCCCGATTCTTGCATTACCATCTCGTAACGAGGATTTGTAATTTATAGTGACGCCTCACATAAGGGATCGGTTGCGTTCTTATGCGAGCGGAAGAGTTATCGCCACGCCTCGCCACTTAAACCCCATGAGAAAAGTTATCCCACACATGACCTTGAATTGGCCAGCTTGTCTTTGCGTTAAAGATTTGGCGACATTATACGTATGGGACTTCTTGTGATATTTATACTGATCATAAAAGCCTCAAATACCTCTTCACCCAAAAGGAGTTGAATATGCGCCAACGGCGGTGGCTAGAACTTATTAAAGACTATGATTTGCAGCTTCACTATCATCCTGGCAAAGCGAACACGGGAGCAGACGCCCCCAGTCGGAAAAATATGGGAAAACTGGCGAGTCTATTGACAGAAAGTAAAGAATTGATAGGGGACCTGAATAAGATGGAAATTGACTTAATACTACCTGGGCAAAGAGCAACAATAGCGGCAATGATGGCTCAACCGGCACTACTGGAAGAGATCAAGCTACGTCAAATGGAGGACGACGCCCTCAAGAAAATATGTAGTGAAATGGAGACAAAACCAAGACTGGGATTTACTTTGACCGATTCCGTACTTAAATTTCAGAGTCGAGTGTGTGTCCCTAATGTGGTAGAACTTAAACGAAAGTTGATGAAAGAAGCACATGCCTCGAGAGTCTCAATACATCCAGGAAGTACCAAAATGTACCAAGATTTGAAACAACATTTCTGGTGGCCAAGTATGAAGAGGGAGATTGCAGAGTTTGTATCTAAATGTTTGCAGTGCCAGCAAGTTAAAGCAGAACATCAGAAACCCGCAGGGTTGTTACAACCCCTTCCGTTCGGAGTGGAAATGGGAACACCTAACGATGGATTTTGTAGTAGGATTACCACGGACGCCTCGAGGTATGAATTCGATATGGGTTATTGTTGACCGATTAACCAAATCCGCCCATTTCTTGCCTGTGAAGACCCAATATAACGCCGACAAACTTGCTTTTCTCTATATAGATGAAATTGTAAGGCTTCACGGAGTCCCGGTCTCAATTGTGTCGGACAGAGATCCAAAATTTGTATCACGGTTTTGGCAGAGTCTACAGAATGCCATGGGTACAGAATTGAAGTTCAAGATGACTTTCCATCCTCAAACCGATGGGCGGACATCCGAAAGGACGATTGACGTTAGAAGATATGCTTCGCATGTGTGTTCGGATTTTCAAGAGAGTGGGAGACTCATCTACCATTGATTGAATTCACAGATAACAATAGCCACCATTCGAGTATTCAAATGGCACCTTATGAAGCCTGTATGGGAGACCGTGTAAGCCACCAAGGTGTCTTTGAGGTAGGAGATAGGCCTTTGTTAGGGCGAGATCGCTCGCTTAACTCTGAGAAAGTGAAGATTATTCGAGAAAAGGAATCGCTCAAAGCAGTGTAAGAGTTACGCAGATAACCGAAGGAATTTGGAATTTGATGAAAAGTCATGTCTTTGTGAAAGTCACCCCAATGAAAGGTCACCCAAGATTTGGAAAGAAGGGTAAACTAACACCCGATATGTCGGTCCCTTTCAGATTTTACGAAAGTTGGGACAAGAGCTCGAGTCGCCCTTCCGCCACATTTGAGTCAGTTCATAATGTATTTCATGTTTCTATGCTCGAGAGTACCTTCCAGATCCATCCCATATTATTGACCATCATCGATTGAGTTAACCGAGTTAACATATGAAGAAAAACCACTCCAATTACGGATCGTCAGTGAAACAGCGATTCTGAACCGGAAATTCAATGGTAAAAGTGGAGTGGCAAGAGCACTACGGATCGAGGCAACTGGGAAAAAGAGGATGAAATGAAAAATCAATATCCGTATCTATTTTCGTCCTAAGGTAAAAAACAAGTTTGGAGGACCAAACTTAAATAAGGGGGGGAGAGTGTAATACCCCGACCCTCATATCTGATTCTGCTGTCTTTATAATTTCCTATTCTGTGTCTTTGAATGTTATTGTGAAAATCTATGTGAAAATATAGTAAAAGAGCATGGAACTTAGAGATATGAGTTTCTATCTGTTGAATTAGAACGATTATCATTACACTTGAATTACTTAAAATGGAAATTGAGCATCTTAGAGATTTAATTTGCAGAAATTGATTTGATATTTGGAATCTACATGATTTTTAAGCTATAATGGAATTTTCTGTGAAATTTTAATTTCGGCACCATAAAGCGATTGATTTTCGTCTTTTATGCTCTTATATATATTGCTATATATCTATGTTTAAGACTTGTGGAACTTGTGATCAAAACGCGTGGGACTCTAAGAGGGAGAGAAGAGAAAGCGTGGGTGAGCAATTGGGAAACTTGTGGTTCACCAAGGAAGCTAATCAAATTGATAGAATTGAAAGAGGCAAGTTAAGGTAACTCAATTCCTTGTATAACTCTTCAAGAATTTTAACCCATGTTTGTGTTGGGTTCATGGATAAGAATGTTTGATTCATTAGGGGTTTTTCACCAATTGAGCATGTTGACACTACTTTGAGTGTTGTATGAATCTATACTTCAAATCCTTGATTTTGAATCATCTAATCTTGCATATATGTTGATTTTGGGTGGTATGTTTAAAGAACTTGAAGTTAGATTGAAACTTGTGAAAGTGTTGGCTTGTTGAAGCCTTTAACTTGGTTCAACTTGATGTGATTAAGCTTTAATTCATGTTATGGTGTTGTTAAGTGGCATGTTTGCATGAATTTTACCCTTGATTGCATGAAAAATTGGGTTTGAATGATGAAATTTTGGCTTGAGATCGGGCTGCCCTGAATCTGGGTAGTCGTCCGCTCGAGCGGAGGTCGAGCGCTTCGAAAATGCACCTTCGGCGGTTTTCGAAATTTACCTGTCCGCTCGGCGGAACTATGACGCCGGCGTGAAAATCGACCATCCAAGATATTTTGGTAGCTTTACCTGTCGCCGGCGGACAAAGCTACGCCGGCGAATCTTGTTTCAAGAAGAAAACTCTGTTTTGTTCAGTTTTTCATGCTTGACTCTTTGGTGCTATTAGAATGTTTTTCTGATGAGTTTATGATAGTGATATGACATATGGAATGACTGATAAGGATTTAAAAGGGAAGGATACTAATTTATCAGTATATTATGTGCAGGGCACACTCCAGAAGGAACTAGTACGCCGCCCCAACGTTGTGAGTAATAGTGCATTACATACATATTTATGTATCTGTTCTGTAAGACATAATTGTAAATTATGTAATGATCTGGGAATGCAAAGTGGAAACCATATTCGTATACCTGAGTCGAAAGACTATCTGTGCCGCAAGGCTACCTGAGTCGAAAGACTATCTGTGCCGCAAGGCTACCTGAGTCGAAAGACTATCTGTGCCGCAAGGCTACCTGTTGTGCCGCAAGGCTATCTGTTGTGCCGCAAGGCTACCTGAGTCGAAAGACTATCTGTGCCGCAAGGCTACCTGGGCCAATAGGCCAATCTGCTATCTCGGTGTTTGATTTTGATACATATACTACTGTACATTGTGATTTTATTACTACGCACTACTATTCACTGAGCTTGTCTCATTCTGTAATTTTGTCTCGATTCAGAGGAACCCGGCTTGAGGAGCCGAACTAGCACACTTCATGCATTTTTGTCAGCCTAAGGATAACCAGGCACTGGAGGAAACCCTTACATATTAGATCAGTTTACCTTGTATATGTAACTTTTGGTATCCACATTGCTGGTTAGGGATATGTATTTATTGTTTTGTATGCCTAAGACCTGGGCTGGATTGTAAATGTTTATGTAACCTCACTTTGTGTGTATGTTACTTTATGTTCAATGTTAAGATGGTCCTGGCTTGTTGATAGTTGCTCAATGGATATTTCTAGATGTCGTTTTAAATTTAATGCTTCCGTTCAGGCCCCCAATGAATACCATACAGGTTATTCTGTCTGTTTCTGCTTTAGTCATGCCCAAACTTATAGGGGCTGGGTTGGGGTGTGACAGTAGCCATTCGCCATATTGCCCTTTTAGCTTTGGCATTTGCCCCTAGTGGATAGACCTCTTTTTCCAAGAAGTTCCAGATATCGTGATACCAAGGGTTTTGATCTTATACTTCATTTATTGCGGCGATCAACTCATAGGCCAGCACATATCTTTGTTCAATAATGATCAGACACATCCAGACTCCCAAAGGGATGTCTATCATGGAAGATAGAGTTGATAAAGCATCAGCGAACTTGTTGTTCTCTTTTAGTAGATGAGTGAAGGTTAGCTTCTCGAACCTAGGAATCAAAACATCCAAGGTTTGGTGACAGATTTTCAACCTTTCTTCTTTAACCTGCTAGTCTCCTTTTGTTTGAGACATAACGAGGTTCGAGTCCCCAATGACGTCCAACCTTCTTGCCCCCAGTTTCAGGGCTGCTTCCAAGCCAGCAATACATGCCTCGTATTCTGCTTCATTGTTAGATACCTTGAATCGAAGTTTGAAGGCTAAAGGTATACGGGAATTGTCGGGTGCTATTAGCAACACCCCTATTCCATAACCGTACTGGTTAAACGCTCTGTCAAAGTACATGGTCCAAATCTCTTCCTCGACCTACAGAATAGCTTCATCTGGGAATAAATACTCTATTGCTTCCCTTCCCTCCACTGGGTGATCTTCTAGGACTCAGCTACCGCTCTCCCCTTGACAGACTTATGAGTCACATATTTCAAATCAAATTCGGAGAGAAGAAGCAACTAACGAGCTAGCCTACCCGTAAGTGCTGGTTTCTCGAAGAGATATTTGATGGGATCCAACCTCGAAACCAGAATTACGGAGTGAGCTAACAAGTAGTGCCTCAACTTTCTGGTAGCCCATACCAAGGCTAAGCAAGCCTTCTGCAGCGGGGTGTAACGGGTCTCATATTCTAGCATCTTCTTGCTCAGGTAATAGATGGCTTTCTTCACTCTATCCTCAGATTCCTGCATAAGCATGCAGCCCATCGTCGTGTCGGTTACTGACAGATACAAAATCAACGGCTTCCCTAGCTCTGGTGGTGACAACACGGGTGGGTTCTGAAGGTATTGCTTGATCTGCTCAAAAGCAAACTGGCATCGGTCATCCCATTAGAATTTCTTTCCTTTCTTCAGGAGACCAAAGAGTGGTTCACAACTTAAGGTTAATTTTGCAATAAACCGTTTTATGAATTGCACTTTACCCAAAAAGCTACGCACCTCCTTTTCAGTCCTTGTGGTGGCATTTTTAGTATGGCCTTGATTTTGAAAGGATCAACCTCAATGCCTCTCTGTGTCATCAAGAACCCCAACATTTTCCCTGCTGTGACACCAAAAGTGCATTTCTGTAGGTTCAGGCTCAACCAATATTCCCTGATCCGTTGGAAGAATTTCTTTAAGGCGGTGTAGTGGCCCTCTCTTTCCTTGAACTTGACAATCATGTCGTCTACGTACACCTCAACCTCTTTGTGGATCATATCATGTAGTATTGTGGTTGCAGTCCGTTGATAAGTAGCCCCAGCATTTTTCAGACTGAACGGCATCACCCTGTAGTAGTAGGTTCCCCACGGCGTGGTGAAGGCAGTCTTCTCTCTATCCTCGGGTGCCATCAAGATCTGGTTATACCCGGAAAACCCATCCATAAAGGAGAGCAACGCATGGCCTGCGGTGAAGTCCACCAATTCGTCAATGTGTGGTAGAGGAAAGTCATCTTTCGGACTAGCTTTGTTCAGATCTTTGAAATCCACACACACCCAAATTCTGCCATCTTTCTTCGACACCAGAACAATGTTGGCCAACCAAGTAGAATACTTAGATAATAGCAAAAACCCTGCATCTATCTACTTGGTGACCTCTTCCTTGATTTTCAAAGCCCAATCCGGGCATATTCTTTGAAACTTCTGCTTGACAGGTCAGGCCTCACGGTCAAGAGGGATCTGGTGCTATACAATCTCAAGATCGATTCTAGGCATGTCTTTGTAGGACCACGCGAAAACATCTTTGAAATCTTTTAATAAAGCGACTAAGCGCTCGCGTTCCTTTGAAGACAACGTGGACCCGATCTGCACTAGACGTAAATCCTTCACAGTACCCACATTAAGTGCAACGATTTCGTCAACAAGGGGTTTTACAAACTTCTCATCCTCTCGATCAATCAAATGTTTCAAAACCAGAGGAATTCCTTCCTCGTTGTTTTTATCAAAATTTTGAAAGTTATGATCAATGCAATATACAAGTGGCACAGAGAAGTACTTAGAAACAGCAGTGGTATCGTTCTCATTCAAAGCCTCCATCCCATCCAATTCCTCAGTTACAACCGACTCAAAAGAAAAGGAAAAAGATGACCTGGACAAAACTACGGCATCCGGGTCATCAACCTCAGGAATACCGGACTCCAATTGAGAAGAATTGGAATCTGATTCCGACTCCACAGACTCCATGGAATCAGATTCCGGCTCAATACCTGATTCAAAACTACTGGACAAAAGCCCTCTTCTAACTACCAAACGAGGGAGGGTGCGTTAGATGCATCCAGAATGCCGGTAGAAGGGTCCTCACCCGGATCCGTCCTAATCATGGAAACGATGAAGTCACCTCCCGAGCTCTATAGTTCGATCTGAGGATCCGAAAGGAGACAAGCCAAGGCTGCTCCTACCTCAAGTTCACTGCTTTTGGACTCTTCCTCTGTACTCTGTGTTGCCTCAACAGGCAAGTCAGTCTGTTCCTCTGTGGCTTCATCCTCTTGCGACTATAACTTGAAGAAAATCTCAAAACTGGGTAGACGCCGCTTCTCAAAGTTCAACTATGGCTTAGGAAAGCCGCAAAATGGGAAGTCTTCTCCCTTCCGGACAAAACGGCCGTTTAGAGTTCCCTGAATTGGCCTATGCACAAGCTTGTAGTGCTTCCCACTTTGCTTTGGCTCTTCCTGCCATTTCCTTTCCTTTTCTCACCCAGTCCTCTTTGGTAGGTATGTAACCTAGACCAAAGGTATGAGGGTTATGTGGCACTTTGGCCAATGCAGTAATGCCCTTCCGGTCGCTCTTTCCTAATCCCATCCTCGGCATATGTTGTAGCTTGTTAATAAGGTAGACTGATTAAGCACTAACATACAATCCCTCATCAATAGCTAAGATGTTTTGCATTACCCGAGCCTCAGCGAAGGTAAACCCAGACAAGAAGACATCGTCATCACCGTGTACAATTTCCAGTACTGGTGTAGTGACTTCCGGCGGAGGATGTATAGAAGAATTCCCAAAAACAATGGCTACCTCCTTCCTATGGGGGTACTTCAACATCTGATGAAGAGTGGAAGAGACAGCTTTCACTTGGTGCAGCCACAGCAGTCCAAGGAGTAAGTTAAAAGTGGCCGGAACATCCAGGACATGAAACTCAATATCCTGTTGCACCGGGCCAACCTGCGTTCTGATTTGCACTGTCCCCATCACCTTTCGACTTGTGTTGTCATAAGCCTAGATCACTTGGGCCGTTGGTACAAAGTCTGCTGGCTTCAAGCCGATAGCATAGGCCGTGCGCGATGGACACACATTAATTACAGACCCAGTATCAACCAAGACAACTGGCACCCACTTCTCTTTACATTCAACGGAGATGTATAGTGGTTTGTTATGCGGAGAGCCCTCAGGTGGCAATTCCTTATCCGTGAAAGTCAAAGTTAGCGAAGTGCCTCCCGGGAAAAAAAATCCCGCCAATTGCTCGGGAGTTGTGTCGATAGACAGCTTAGCCTTATCCATTGCTAATAGGACGGCTTGCCTGTGTACCTGTGAAGCCATAAGCAATCCCCAGATGGATATGTCTGCTTGAATCTTCTTTAGCTGCTTTAGTACAGCTTCTTCTTCTAATAGATTCTCCTTCTATTTTTCTGCTTCTTTGTCCTTTCCGGATGCTTTAGGTTGGTCCAGGTGTTGGGGGCTTGAAGTATCACCCGCTCTTAGTCATGTGATCCACTTCCTCAGAATACCACATATCGTCTGGAAAATTCTGTCCCCAGCCTTCATCAGTGTGGGCAAGATGCAAATCATCATCTTTCCACCATACTCCTCTAGAAACTGACAGGCAGTTGTTCAGTTCCGTTGTAAGTATTCTAACATCACAGTCATCTCCCGCGAGGTCTTTGGCTTTTCCATCTTTTTGACTATTCTTGGCTCTTTCTTGTTCAAACCACTTCAGTGCAGCCTCTTGCTCTGTATCAGCTGTACTAACATTACTCAATTCCTGAGCAAAATTCTTAGTACCGGTGCTCTCTGGCAACTTTCCTTTGTCATCGATTGTTCCGACCCTTGTAGCAGTTCTTGCCTCCGGCTGTTCCAGGTTTGGTTGAAGTCCCTCATCCACATCTGGTAACCAGTTGATTTGCACATCCCCCGAATCTTGCTCATCGAAGAATTACAGATTGTTGATGTCCTCCTTGAGGTCAGCTAAGTCATCCAATCCCTGGCTTAGTCCATCCTCCTGGACCACACTAACCTCCATCCATGTCGACAACTTCAATTCTGGTTTGGCCTGATTGGCTGGCACAATGTAGCGACACGGGTTGTATCCCTCCTCAGAAAAATCCACGGAACCCTCAAGCACTAGGCTAACACTCTCATTTTCTACCACGGACACCCTACCTTCATTTACCACGGTCACCACCACAGGTTCAGGTTGGGATGTGGACGCGTTCATCATGCACAAATCTGTGCTTTTCGGGATGAACAGCGCCGACTTAGATAGGTGGGAAGGGGTGATGTATATACTGGGGTCGTAAGGGATGACCAATGTTTGGATAAGATTTATTTGCCTGGGTGGAAGGGCTTGGTTATGTGGTGGGAGAGGATTTATAGTGACATTGGATTTTTCGAGAGGTGCTATCACTTTGTTGTTAATGAGATCCTGAATCTCATGACGGAGTCTAAAGCACTGGTCGGTACCATGACCATGTTGTTGGTGGAAGGCGCAATACTTGGCCGGGTTGTGCTTAGGAGGGAGAGGATCGGGCAATGGATGTTGTTCTAACGGTTTTAGATGCCCTTTTCTGATCATGACCCTTAAGGCCACAGATAGAGACATATAAAGTGGGGTGAAAATCCTCTAGCCTCGGGGTTGGTGTTTCGCTGTTTGTGAAGTCGTGTCGGATGTACCAGCAAAGGGATTAGCAGTTTTTGGTGTGGTGGTGACCAAACCAACATCAGAAGGCCTTATAGTTGCACTACTACTTGTAGCCGCATTGGAACTGCGTGTGAAAGCCCTCTTGGGCTGCTCTTTCTTGTGGTCTGTCAGACCCTGTTTCATTGCATCTTCAATTTGCACCCCTATTTCATGGAGGTCAGCAAAAGTAGGTTGATGTATGACTATCTGTGGGGAAGTGGATTGGAAATACTCTTCAGATCCTGGAAGACGCCAATGATCCTCAATTAGTCACCTGAGAAGATATAAAGACTCCGGTCGGGGGTGCCGGAATTAGCACTCCGACGTACAAGTCAGTTCTTCCACTCAAGAGAGCTTGCTCACTAAGTTCTTAGTAGTAATTCTTGCATATCCTGTTTAGTCCGTTGTCACTATATTTATACTCGCCCCCTCTGATCCTCGGGACCAGGGCCTACTTTTTCAATCATTACCTTTTCTACTATTCGGCTATAGGGATGGACCATATTTGCCCCTTTATCCTACTCGGTCCCTTATCCTTGTGTGATAGAGGCCGGCTAGCGTCAAGCCTTCGAAATATACCTCCTTTATATTTTTTATTCGGCTACCACAATTGCCCTTCGAACTCCCTATTGACGGTAGTCAATCGGCATGTTTGGTTCAGAATCCGAGAAGCTTATCATCACGCGGCTTCGCGTTCCCCAATACATGTCAGGGGGCGCGCGCTTCTTTGTCCATCATTACGCTTTCCCGCTCTATTCATGCGTATATCAGCATTTATTGCGATTTGAAATTTTTGTCTTTTCGAATTCAGGTTTCGTTGATTTTCTGGGGCTTTTGGAACGCCAGTGCATATCTCTCCGTGACTCGCATTTTCTGCAACTTCTTCCGCCTTCCCTCGTCTCCTCTGCTCTTCGTAAGTCTCCTCATCCCTTCTTTGTAATCCTATTTTTTCTGTTTGCTATTTTGGCTTCGGCGAGTATTTAGTTCCCTGCTAAGATGGCCAAACATTTGAAGGACCTCCTTTCTGAGGATCGTGTCTCCGGTTTCCGGCGACATTTTTCTATTCCTGACGACGTCCACTTATCCCTTGTAACGGACAACGCTCTCGACATGGAGAGGGAAGATCAAAACACGATCGTATTCCCTCTTTTATCCATTGCTGAGGGCGGGGTTCGTTTCCCCCTACACCCACTTCTTAGGGCCGTTCTCCGTTATTGGGGCTTGATTCCTTCTCAGCCCAATGTAAATTTCTTTCGGATCATCATGGGGGTTGTAGAACTGAATCAACGCCTTAGGATTAACCTTGGGATTCCGGCCATTCGGCACTGTTACGCCTTAGCCAAATCCTCCGGTCGGCTGGGGCGATATTTCCTTAGAGCCAAAGATACTGACCATCACTTAGTGACTATGCTTGCCAGTTCTGGTAAGCGGGTTGACGACGTGATGGTCAACGTCCGAGGTAATCGGGAGTTATTTGAAGGGAGGATCGCTTGGACCCTATTCGAACATAAGGGTGACCCGAGTTGCCGCATAATACCATATATTTGTTGGTCTATCTCTTATTCGGCTCTTTTCTCTAAATCGTTTTTTATCTTCTGCAGGTAATAGGTTGAAGAAAGTTCTGACTTCAGTTGACGACGTGGTTCTTGGGGAGGTCAAGACTGCACTCAGTTATTTCAGCCGCCCAAACTTGCAAAAGCAAGGAGGGCCGCCCATATTCTCCTTCGACACGAGCCCACTTACACCACGTTCTCGGCTGCAGATCACATTCCGATTCCAGTCAGCAATCAATAACTCTCGGCCCTTATCTTCCCTTCATAAACCTTAGCGGTCGGTCTCAGATTCGATTCGGGGAGGACGCCGAATGTTCTTGAGGTGATTGCCGATCCGGTGAGAATTTTTGAGCGTTGTAAAGGGCGATGAAGCCGTACGCTCGTCATTCGTGGCCACCGAGCCGTCCGGGTCGAGACGCGAACTTCTCTTCGGGGATATTTTTGCGAACTTGGAGGATCTACGGCGATTTCTTTGAGGGTATGGCGAAGGAAAGCCTAACGCAGATGGCGCGTAAAAAGGAATGCCGGCGGATAGCCGCCGAAGAAGGCGAATGTATCAGACCCTAACTTGATCAAGCCCTTCGTGGCCGTTTCTGAGGGGACGGTTGAGATTGCTGCGTTTGATACGGAAAAAGGTGGAGAACAAGCCGACGAGGAACGACTGATTCCGGAGCAAGGCCAAAGCCGTGGTACCGAGGGAGAGGAGAGTGCGGAAGCTGGCCCAGTTAGAAAACGGCCTCGGCTTGAAGAACCGGACGTGGTCGCTCCGTTCGTCATTCAGCCAAAGATCAGGGATATGTCGATTTTATCCGACGCTTCGGCCATCGAGGATCCAGCCGTGGCTCTGAGCTTGGCGGCTTCAATTTCTCTGCCGGCTGACAACACAACCTTTGCTGCCGTGCCTGATGTTTTGGCCGTTGCCCTAGCTGCTCAATCGGCATATCTGGTAAGCTACCTTCATATTGGTCTTGTTTGTTAACGGCGTCTAATCATACTGACTTGGTTTGCAGACGGTCGGAAGGATTGCCGACTTGGGCCGCCGCCTACGTGGTGCTCTCGGGAGAGCTGACCATTTGCAAACGGAGCTGGAGGGTCAGAAAAGTAGGGCCGAATTCAAAATTATGAGAGCTGAAATGGAGAGCGCGCGGGCCGAAGCGGAGAAAGAGAGGGCTCGCGTCGCCGAACAGCTTCGTGTTGATGCTGAGGGAAGGGCAAGTGCGAGCGAGGAATCGCTCAATCTTTCCAAGAAGGCACTTGCTGAAGCGGAAGCTCAGTTAGAGGAGCTTAAGGCGTCTCGCGAGAAAGCCGTATCAGAGGCCTTTGAGGCGGGGAGAGGCGCCGCTCTGACGGAATATGTTGAAGAAGTATCCAAATTTGAGAATCGCGGGTTCAAACATGGGTGGCTCAAAGCCCTCGCTGCCGCTGAGGCTACATTGGATTTGCCAATCCCTTATGAGCAGGTGGATGTTGAGCCGCTTGAATGGATCAAGAATGATTTGGAGCCGTTTCTTGAGGCGTCTTTTTGTTTTGTTCTTGTTTTTGGTTTAGGTAGTTTTCATGTATAAATTGGTTGGCGTTTGTGGGCAATTTATTAATGAAAATTTCATGGAAATTTATTAATGAAATTTATTGTGCACTTTGTATGAAAGAGTTACGTGGTTTAATTTTGATCGTAATTAATCGTGTAATTTTTGTTACTACCACACGCACTTTGTATCAAAGAGTTACGTGGTTCGATGCATTTAGTAAAACGGCGTTGCATACCGGGAAACCCCGATTTGTGAATCGCCCTTGCCCGGGGTTCATAAAAGATTACAAAGTGAGGAAACCGACTTGTGAGCCTGGGTACTTGGTCCAACAGATAGCGTGAGTGAGTCGATAACTTTATCAGGGCACGAATGATTTTATCTAGAATTCTTCGTAGAATATCGCTCCGTCCAAACTTTAGTTGGATTTTATCTAAAATTTATCGAAGTCGCCAACCGCCGAGGGTAGAGAGGAAAAGATTGTTCAATATCCGGGTTCCTGCAGATTCAGGTTCACGCCCCATCAAAATCACCATTTGCAATTTCACCGCTTATTGATCTTGGGCCCTTAGATTGTCAAAGGATCAATTAGTGAGCCGGGGTAGTTTAGCGAGCAGTTGATGTATCTGCTCTTGCGAACCGCCATGTCTCCGCCATTAATTTAGTCGGCGTCGGGCGCAGGTTTCGCGATTAATGAACTGCCTCGATCGTCGTCTTGCCTCTGCGAGTGTTAAATGATATCAAAGGTACAGTTTTAAGAGTCTGGTAGGTATCGTGTGAAACTTCGAGAGAAGATCTTGTGCGAATGTCAAACAAGCTCTTCTTCAACAAAGGAAGCCAAGACGCCGGTGAGCTTGGCGGTGATATGCATCGAGGTGAACACCGTGGCGCCTTACGACTTGCAAATAAGAGTTCTATGGGTCGAGAGGCGTCAATCTCTCGACGTCGTAGTAGGTCGCCAGACGGGATAGGCGGTCCAGGAGATCGCCACACGCCCAAGTCGAAGGAGATCGACGCGAATCCGAGGCCCGTTAAGTTTTGCGATTTTGTGAAGAATAAGCCCATGATGAGCGGACTCGATCGTTCGAGATCCGAGATGTGGCGCTCGAGTTTGCTCGACAAATATTTCCTCCGGAAGTTCAGCAGTCTATGGTTGGTCGTCAGGACTACGAAGTGTTTCGCGAGGGCATTCACGGGGCGGTGAAAGGGCTCTATACGGCCTATGAAGTCGGCATGCGATTACGCGCCACCCGCCGAGAAATGGAGAAAAAGGATGAGCATATCCGTAGTTTGGAGGCTCGCGTGGAGGCGGCTGAACGTGAGTTAAGAAAGATCAAGACGGCTCCAGCACAACCAGCGGGGCAGGTGAATCCAATAGTGGAAGAGAGGGTTACGAGTCGGCTTATAAGCGCCCTTCTTGGGTCGAGAAACGGCGAGCATGTTCGCATTGGAGTCCGCCAAGGGGTGGTCTTATGAACAAGGTTTCCATGTAGTGCGCTTGGTTGGGATCCAAAAGACCAAGGAGAAGCTTGCCGAAGAGGTTTGCCGATGTGAAAACCGTGGGTTCAGGCATGGTTGGATCAAAGCAACTCAAGTCGCCGAATCTCTTCGCTTGTCAGGCATAAATTCGGCGTCACCTCTCTACCACAGTAAGGACTTTCCGTTTTCTGCTTTCGAAGTTGAGAAGAGCGAGGATGAGGGCGACGCCGTATGACTTTAATTGTAGTATGACTTTAATTGTTGTAAGGCTCGAACGCTGGTCGCGTTCGCAATTATGTAATTTCTTCATTTTTTGAATAAAAGACGCTTTGTTGAAAGTATCAAATTGTCTCCCGCATTCGGCGTGTGGGTGTTTAACTTTATTGCATGGATTGTTTGGACGTGAATCGTCAATCGACTCAAAGATATCGAATCGGTGCAAACTCTTTGGAGTGATCGGCCTACATGTGTGTAGTTTATTTTTATAAAGTCGCCGTTTAGCGTGTGTTTTAAAGAGGCCGTGAGGCAGGGAGCGGAGGGGCTACGGACTTAGCTCGAATGCCAAGTGTCTAGCCGATTGGGCTAGGTAATGTTTGCCCTTGCGTAGTCTCTGCGGGTTTTAGCCAACCGCTGAATGACTAGGTCATGGAGAATGTTGACCGACGCCTGTCTCATGGGGTTTAGTGTTGATAAAATCATTTCGGGATTTGGAAAGATTGAGATTGCGGCCATTACTGAGAATAAAAGCGGCAGGTGCCTTATGCAGTCGAAAATATTTGCGAGGGATAGGCAAGAGTTCTCACCATCAGATGGTGATGATAGTTGCAGGAGCTCAAGTTCCAGCCAACCCTGGCGCTCAGATGGTTTGCGGCGGAGGATTCTCCGATGTGGGAGGTGGACCGCTAAAAGGAGAAACTGGAAAAACGTCAGCCTCCAAGTCGTTGAAGCAGATCGCCCCGAAAGGAGACATAACGACCGCTACCCCTAACCTCCCTTGTCTTGGATCTTGGCCTTGACATTGTCGATGGTGTCAGGGGCCCGGCGACATGCCGTTTCCGGCGCGGTTAGATCGATGCGTTTTGAACCGCAATGGTTGCTCAAGTGATGGGTTGATTTGTCTTCGAAGTTAGAGATAGATATTGTAATGTTCGAACGCGGATTGCGTCTGTGTAACATTTTTTAAATCAAATAAAAAGTGTTGTTTCATATAGTTGAGTCTTACTCTGAGTCTCTTGTTTAATGGTTTGAGCAGGTCATTTCGTATGGTTTGATAGCTTGCTATTATTTTGCTAAATAGATATGCCGAATGAATGTTCCTGATCCCAAATTTTAATGGTTTCAGCACGTCATTTAGTATGGTTTGATTAGTTTGCTATCGGCCCTTGCCTTAGGCGGGGTACGAGTTTGACAATGGGTCGTACTCGTGGGTCGGCTCAGGCATGCCCTCGCCGGCGGACCTATTAGTTGACAAATGAGCTCCGGATCCGGAGGCTTTAATGTGGCCAATCGTGATATCCACGAAGGCGCCCGTCGGAGGCTTGTTCGGCCCTATGGTGACTGCACCTGTAGGCGCTCGAATCCGGAGACTTTAATTTGGCCAATCGTGATATCCACGAAGGGCGCTCCGAATTCGGAGGCTTGTTCGGCCCTATGGTGACCTGCACCAACGGGCGCTTCGAATCCGGAGACTTTAATTTGGCCAATCGTGATATCCACGAAGGGCGCTCTGAATTCGGAGGCTTGTTCGGCCCTATGGTGACCTGCACCAACGGGCGCTCCGAATCTGGAGACTTTAATTTGGCCAATCGTGATATCCACGAAGGGCGCTCCGAATCCGAAGGCTTGTTCGGCCCTATGGTGACCTGCACCAACGGGCGCTCCGAATCCGGAGACTTTAATTTGGGCCAAGAGGCTTGAGAGAGTAAGAAAGAAAATCAACTTCCATTAAAATGTGGTACCAGTACAAGCATTAGATCCCACAAGTCGGGTCCGTGGATGGATCTTCACAAAATCTACGTTCGCGCGGATTGCGGCGAGCCTCGGATCTCCTCAATGCCGCGATCAGTTGGGAAGCGCATAAGCTGATGGTAGGTGCTTGGGACAGCCTTCATGGCGTCTGACTGGCGCCCTATGATGGCGTTATCTGGCGGGAAGCTTCACAACAAAGAATCCTACGTCTACCGTTTTTGATCCCGCTCGAACCGGTAGCACGACCCTCCCCAACGGGTACTCTGGATTCGTGTTGAAGCCGAACAGTGGCTGAGACGATGGAGATAGGTCCGACTCTTTAAGGCCGAGTTCAACAAAAGTTCTGTAATACAAGATCTCCGAAGTGCTTCCTGGGTCTATAAGAATGCGTTCAACGCTAAACTGGCGTACGCGTAATCGGACGACCAGAGGATTGACGTGGTGAGCCTTTGTTCGATGAGGTCGAGTCATCGAACTTAATTGCCTGAGCTTCTGGCTGCGCCTGCTGACATATTATGTTGCCGGGTATTGGGCGCGATTGATCGTGATACACGGCCGGGACGCCATGGACCGTGGATTACGTGGATTACACCAAGTGAGGTGAATCTGTCTCAAGGCTAATGCTTTGGTTGGCCTTCCTTGCCCACGCATCTTGATGCAATCGACCATCTTGCACCGTTCCTCCAGATGATCCTTTAGGGCGAATGCCTCGGCCAGGGCCGTGATCTTTGTGGTATTTATATCGTTTGTCCCTCCTCCGTGTCGGAGGTCCCACCATCTTTGACGGCCATTTGAAAACGGAAGGTGTTGGACTTTGGACATTATTGTCGCGATCGGCTCAACTCAGATACTTCTTATCGATTCGCCTTGAGCGTCTGCTGTCGACTTGTAGTCGTTCGTTCATTCGATGGAGCATGGATCGCTTGATCGGCTGGAGTCCCGCCTTTTGTCTCGCTTGGTTTGTTGCCGGTTCGTGGCTTTTGGCGACGGAGTCGATTGGTCGAGCAATTTCGGGGAGGGCCATTTTGCTGGATATTTGTCCTGCTTTTATCCTCAGGGCATCGTCTTCCACTTTACAATATTCTTCAACTTTCTTCATCAATGCCCGTGACCGGGTCACGTCGTGAACCGCGCAGAGCACTGTCAGGATGTAAGCCCATTTTGAAAGCGGTGATGGCCAGGGAGTCGTTGCAAGCGTCGTCGACAAGGTTGAAGCACTCCCAATATCGTGCCGAGTACACTCTAAGCGTCTCCCCCGACTGGATCTGCATGGCCCAGAGGGAGTCGACCTGTTTCGGTTGTACCTCGTTGGTGATGAACCTGGCCCTGAAGGATTTCTGCAGTTGGCGGAAGCTTTTAATTGAAGCTGGTTCCAACTTGTAATACCACCTGACGGCAAGTGGACCTAGGTTGCTAGGGAATATTTGGCACATGAGGGCTTCATTGTCTGCGTGCAGCGTCATGGCCTGTTTGTAATGACGGATATGATCGGTGGGGTCTGATTTGCCGTCGTAAAGAGTAAACGACGGAGCTTTGAATTTCTTGGGCAGGGACGCCCTTGCGATCCGTCGAAAGAAAGGGTCGTGCTGGTCTTCCTCGTTTGAGCTGCTTCTCCTGCGCTTGTTCCTTGTTCGCGGATCCTTTTCGGAGGAGCTGGAGGCTTCGGATCGTCCCTTTGCGTCGGACTCCGTGGATAATGAATTGGAGTTGTTATCGGTATCCTTTGGTTGTGCCCGAGGTCTTTGTCCGTCTGCCTTGAAGTTGCTTTCGGTTCTGGCGCATGGCCTCTAGATTTTGCTACCTCCAGGCCAAGTCTTGACGGAGTCGTTCGTTCTCGGCGATCATGTTTTCGAGCCTTTGTTAGCTCGCTTTGCTTGTTCCATGATAGCTGCATTGCTTCTTGTCTTTGAAGTTGTTGGCGAATAAAAGTTCGAGGCGCGTGGTCCAGCGATGTTTTTTTTTCCGAGCATGTTACGGGGGGTGAGGTTGTCTTCCCGTGCGATCTCGTCAGTGGCTATCGGGGGTTCTTTAGTCACGCCTTCCATGGATATATTTGAGTATTCCCACGACGGCGCCAATTGTGGGGAAGTGGATTGGAAATACTCTTCAGATCCTGGAAGACGCCAATGATCCTCAATTAGTCACCTGAGAAGATATAAAGACTCCGGTCGGGGGTGCCGAAATTAGCACTCCGACGTACAAGTCAGTTCTTCCACTCAAGAGAGCTTGCTCACTAAGTTCTTAGTAGTAATTCTTGCATATCTGCTTTAGTCCGTTGTCACTATATTTATACGCCTCCTCGATCCTCGGGACCAGGGCCTACTTTTTCAATCATTACCTTTTCTACTATTCGGCTATAGGGATGGACCATATTCGCCCCTTTATCCTATTCGGTCCCTTATCCTTGTGTGATAGAGGCCGGCTAGCGTCAAGCCTTCGAAATATACCTCCTTTATATATTTCAATTATTTGGCTACCACACTATCATATTCTATAATAGCCTTGGTTGCAGATTGCGGATGACCATTTTGATCTGGTCCTTTTTAGCTGGCCGGGTAATCATCATAGAGGCCTTGGCCCTCCACCGAGTGACGAAATCGGAGAAGCCCTCCTTTGGCTCTTGGTGAGTTACTTCGAGATCATAAGTTGTGACCTCGATTTGAGTGTTATAGAAGTATTGAGCAATAAAGGCCTCAACCATCTCTTCCCAGTTCCTCTTTATAAAATCTTCAAGGTTAGCGTACCAAATGGCCGCGATATCGAATAGGGTGCAGCCAAAGAGAGATAACTTCTACAGTCTAGACAGGCCCATCAGCCGTAGAATGTCTGAAAATAGCCGCAAGTGGACCATGGGATCACCCGAGCCATCAAAGCGGTCTATATGCGACATTTTAAACCTATCCGGCAAGGTCACCGCTGCATCAGTATAGCCATCCTTTATATCCAGGATCGAATTGACACCCTGAGCTCGTTTAAATAGCTTTTCCAGCTTGCTCACTTTCAATGCAGTAGGGTCGACCTTGAATTCAAACGGCGCCTCTGCCAGGTAAGCAAGTGGTTTGGAAGTCTGGGGCGGAATTGGCTCTGCCGAAATGTCCGCATTTTCCTGGAGATTAGTTGTAATCCTGGGTATTGGAACCCTGACTAGGGGTGGATGTGAAGTAGAAGCTGCTGTTTGTTGTGGTTGTTGTTGCTACTGGAGCCTACTGATCAACTCAGCCTGCTAGGCTGCAATTTCCGCTTGGCGGGTGGTGACTTCCGCTTGTCGGGCAGCATCCAGCTGCATATTCTCAATGGTTTGCTGAAGTTGGCAGAGCATTTCTTCCATGTTGACTAAGGGGTGCTGATCTATCAGAGCTGGTGTGTACTCTTTTTTCGAAGTGGAAGTAGAAAACTGGACTTCGCTGAATGAAGGTAACTGTCGAATCGGTGAGTTATGCCTGACTGTCCTCCGTCTTGTAACCTGGAGTAGCGAAGAAAACATTGGTTGTCCTCTTACAAGATCCCCAGATCGGTAAAGTTGCCTTACTCGAGTCCAGAGTGCTTGGGGGGTAACTGTCTCATTTGAAGCAATCGTGAAACACTACCTTGCAAAAAGAAAATAAAGCAAAAGAAACAAAAATCAAAAAGCACACAGCACCTCGGCTCAAACAGAAACAACACACAGTTGCAATCTTAAGTTGGATGACCGTATTCAAACACTGATTTCTGCCTCAAAACTGATATCCTCAAACTGATACCCAAACTCGCAACTGATACATACATTCTTGCAGAGTTTCACTCTAAAAGCACGTATCAAGCAAGTGAGAGTCAAAAACACCCCTATGATGGGGTAGGGTTACTCTGTCCTAGTTTTGTCAGGAGCTAGGAGTTTACTATGCAAACAAGCGGTTTCAAGCAATTCCTGCATTCAGGTGAGCAACCTGTCCTAGTTTGGAACAGTCTCTACGGCTTTCAATATGAAACTAGGTCAATTGGTCAAAAAAGGGTACCTCGGCAAGACCACCTAATATACCTCTCACACCTAACACCGAGAAGTGAAAGGAGGATCAAATGGTACAGCGGTAGTCCAGATCCAAGGGTTATGTTCCCATCGTGGCAGAGCCCGCAACCGGTCAGCCTTATGCCAAGCTTTTCCAAGCAAGCCTCCGGCAAACTATTCAAGAATAGCAGATGGCAAACACTGGGACTTAGGCGCACCAATGCAAATGCAAATAAAAAGAAACACATAAGTGTAGATAAACAACATATCATAAGTTCGAGTCAAGTTCTTTAAATCTCCAGCAGAGTTGCCAGAAACTGTGGACTCGCCTTTTCCCATGTCCCCGTCTTTCGGAAAGGGGTTGAAAAAAAGGCCTCACAGTTCGGACTCCCACGGTTCTGAATCTAGTCTCACAAGTGCAATGTGAAACTGATAATCACCAAATAGTCCAAATCCGGCAAACCTTTTTGAAAAATCGATTTTAAATCAAATAATGCAAAAATTGGACTGCTTTGCCAGATACAAAGTCGCCACCTAAATTTTTTTTTTGGAAAAATTTAGGAAACCCTGACTCGTGCCAAAAGCCATGCGTCCGTCATCACCAAAGTTGCCTTAGCTCGGGAACTTGGGTATGAGAGGGGAAGGCCCTAAAATGAGCACCCCCGCTCACCCGATCAAAGATCGGCCTCTACTAATCATGATATGATGTTTTATAAACATTATGTGTTCTTATTCTGGTTATTAGCTAACATTACTATGTCACGCACACAAGCAAGTATAGACTAAAATTGCAAGAATTAGAACAACTCAATTCATGTTTGTTTTCGAAAATAGTTTGAATTTGCCACCCCCAAGTGGGCTTAAAACTCACATTTGTTGAATCACTCCAATTCAAACAACAAGCCTTCATCCACAGGTATTCATGCAGTTTAGCATTTAAGCACATAGCCTCATGGCAAGCATGCTAGATATGGCAACATGGCAATCACACTCATGCAAGTATGCTAAAGCGCAAAAGCTTACCGAGTACTCCAAGCCAAAACAAAAACTAGTTAGAAAGATGCATGATTTTAACTATACAAGATGCCTAATGCAACGCATGCGAAGAATGCAACTAATAGGCTTGGCTACTTAATCCTGGTATTTGCAACACTTTGATAGCATGCTTTGAAACATGTATTCAAAGAAGTATTGAAATTGGCAATGGAGTTTGAATGATGAGCCGAGCCTCAGTGCATGCAAGACAAATGAATGGACGCAAACATGCAAGCATAAGGTATGCTAATTGAAAATATCCCTAATCTAACCATCAAAAGCGATTAAATAAAATGGAGAAAGATGTGGGGTTGGAAGACATGCATACACGCACGCACACTTATTACAACAGCACACCCTCGCAAAGGAGGGTCCAAATGAATAAGCTAATTAGCTACGCTAATTAAGCTAACTATTAATACGCAATTGAAATAAATTAACTAACTTATTCTAAGCTAATTAAATATTACAAAACGAATTGAATAATTAGTTACACTAACTAATTAAGTACAATACTTGAATTAACTAGCTATTCTAAGCTAACTAAAGCAATCAAATGGCCTTGAGGGCAAGAGATGAATGCATTCTTGGTTGGTTTCTTCCCAAAAATCCACCGCCTTGCCATTGCAACCTTTGTTTGCACATTTTCGACCACCAACAGTGCTGCCAACTTCCAGAACACCTCTGCTCCACCTTAGGAACATACTTGTGCAAATTTTCATTGATGGCCGGTCGGCTACCACTGGTGGCTGTTGACTACCATTGGTGGCCGGTTGGCCACTCCTTCCCTGAACTTCCTTTTTTACTGTAACAGAGAGCAAACTAAGAAACCAAGTTTGTACAAACTTAATGAGTGCAAAACAAGACTCAACAAAACCGCTATCCTATCATGCATGATCAAGGGTGATGGTGACCAAGAAAAGTGATACGTTTCATCACTTTGAGTATGAAACGTCCCATTTTCCTCGTGTTCGAATTAACGTCCAATCCGAACACATGCTATGCAACACAAAAGATGCTTTATTTTGCCTCTTTACTTTGTCCATTTTTATTTACTCATTTTAGCTTACCAATCCATTCTTTAATTGATTAGTCCAAAAGTGAGTGTCCTCTAATGGAAGAGGTGTCAACCAAGGGATGATTTAAGGCAAGGGAGAGGTCATGCCTTTGGTTAGTAGAAACCTCAGAAAGAGGATTAAAACCATTAAGCACGAACCTTGATCTCAAGCTTAAACACAACTCGAAGGTTAACCAACCGTCAAAGCAAATGAAAAAGTGAAGAAATGAGGGAGGTTGTAGATATTTAAAGTGCTACAATGGAGTGCAAAACAACAGTAAAGCATGCTTTCAACTCAAAATGAAGATGACTAAAACATTAAAACACTAGGCTAATGACGAAATTAACACTACAACCATGCAATGCAAGCCTCAAAGGACTAAAACAGCCCCAAATAGAGCTAAAACAAGTCAAAATAGTAGCAAAAACATGCTGAGATCAAGTTATAAAATGCTAGAAAAACATGCACACATGTTAAGCTATCTAGGCATGCAAACAAAACACAATGAGGGAGGCTAACCCCTCCAATTTTGGACTTAAAAGCAAGGTTTTTACCACTAAAATAACTCTAATTTTTAGTGGTTAAAAGGCCCAAAAAGTTTGATTTAAAGGTGATTAAAGAGGGCACAAAATGCTTCACAAGCTAAGGAACAAAATGAGGGAACAACTCCCTAACTCACAAGGACTCAAACCGCTATTTTTATGCCTCAAAACAGAGTGTTTTACACTTCAAAAACATCCTTAAAATAGTTTAAAAGGATGGAAAATCAAGTATGCACAATAAGCTAAAATAAGGTTCGTTCAATACTTTTGAAGCAAAGTGCAATTCAGCCACTAACTCAAGCTCAAATCCCCTTCCAAGGCTCAAACAAAGCTCCAAGAGATCTCAGCTCAAAGGTGAGAGTATTTGGTCAAGGGTTGATATGCAAAAGTATAGAGAAACTAAGTAAATGTATGCAAAATAACAAGAGAGATAGAGAGAGAGATTTTTTATCCAAAATTTCTAACCCTCAAAAATGGGGGAGGACACCCCCTATATATAGAAAAATAAGGTTTGAGCTTGAATTCATCCTACCATACACATGTATGGAGATGCAGTTCAGTGAGCAACAGCTAGTACAACTGGCAAACAAATATCTAAAAAAGGAGAAAAATGGCCGTCAGCCACCATTGGTAGTCGACCGGCCACCAATGTGGCCGACCGACCATCAACATAGCCGACCGGCCACCACTGATGGCCGACAGGCACAAGTCATGGCCGATAGGCTGTGGGGCTGGCCGGTAGACCACCCTCTCCTCGAGATTTGAAACAACAAGCTATTGGTCCAAAACCAAGCACAAAGTAGATAAGGTTTCAAGGTTCAAAGGCAGGGCACTCCACCGAGAACTTCGAGCACTCAAAACAAACACGAGCATACAAAATCATCAAGTGTTCAAACGATGACGTCCAAGTCTTGAGGACGGTCAAAAATGGGGTGTCTACTAACTCCCATATTGCTTTTCTGGCAAACACATAAGTTCTTGATAGTTTTCTCTCAAAATGGAGATATTATTTGTCAACAGACTTCGAGAATGGATAGCTGCTTTAGACGGCTCAGAAAAAGTGAATTTCCGTGGTTTCGGCCTCAATGCCCTTTTCTCTTTGAGCTGAACTTCTCTTTGTTTTCCGTTCCTCCATGCCACGGCTAGATGTTAGAACCCGATTACTTACGTCTTTAGCTTCGGGGGACAAGAGCTATGCCCGACAATCGAAGAATTTCAAGCACTCATGGAGTCCCAGGGCAATGAGGAAATCTTGCCGCAGCTCCGTTTTGGTCCTGCCCAAGCTTTAGGATGGATGTGCAGGCTTACCCTGCATGAGGTTCGATCTTTAGTTCACAATGGGGAACTAGACATCCCCAGTTTGATTCATCGATTTTCTGACACCGGTGATCGAGGGGATCTTTTTTGGCGGGGTTTTTAGCAACACGCCCTTTATTTGTGTATGTTGGCACAGTTTCTACTTGCCCCGGGTTTCGGAGGGTCCGACAGTGGCCCAAGGCTTGAAAGAGGGGAAAAGCTGCATTGGCTTAGCATTGGCCGAGACTTTGATAGGCTTAGACACCTTCCATCAGCGAGAGACAAACAAATTTGCGGGAAGTCCACTCCTTTTGCAAGTAATGTTTCCCACCCTATCTCGTATGTGTTTCTCACATCTCTCAACACTCAGGCTCTTTTTTTCTCTTAAAACCTTTTCTTACTTTTTCCTCTCAACGCACATCTCTCTATTCTTTAATCTCTCTTATTTTTCATCCCTCTCCAGATATGGCTTATGGACAGGTTGAAGGTAGTGGACTCTTGCACTGCATATTCAGCACGAGGTTATTTCTTTCACCAACAACTAGTTGATTTCCCGAATGAGGGATGGTGGTGCCATTGGATGTGCAACAGGTCTGCTGTTGACATTACTTGGCATTGCCCCTGGTTTGATCTACCTAAGATGAGCTACAGCATGTCTTTGCAACCCAACATTCAGTTGATTGGCCTGACACACTGTATCTTCTACTTTCCATTTTGATTCAGGCGTTAGTTTGGACACAACCAGACTTGCCCGGAAGAGAGGGTAGAGTACCCGGCTTCATTTCCAATCCAAGGTTCATAATTGGCTCGATGCCCCAATGCTTAGAAGACAAGAGAACTTCTGGCTCCCGCTCCCAATTTCAATTGCGCCCTTTCTGGTGAATGCCTGGCTTGGCTTAAAGATGAGGCGCAAACCAGGCCTACTTTAACATCGAAAACTTCCACCAGCGCAGGGAGGGGACGCAGGAACGCCTGACTCGTCTTTGCCCCATGTTTATTGCTTTGATCTAACTTTTCAAGTTTTCCTTTTGAATGTAATAAAAAAACAACTTTGATTTACATCGAGAGTTAGAGAACTTTGCACTGAAATCAATGAAATTGAGATTATAGGCATTGAAATTTTTTCTTTTGGTCCAAAGATGGTCTACGTAGCAAAAAGATTAATTCAAACAAAAAAATCAACTTTTATTAAGACTTTTCAAAATCATTTTCGATAAAAATCACAACTTGACACACATGGAATCTATCTTCGAGATATACAACCTCGAATCCAAATATGGCAAATTGCCCCTTGACTGAAATAGCACTGCACTGCACTATGACCAGCTCTCATAGTGAAGATCACAACCGAACTCTTGGATAATAAATAGACAAGGATGCCTTGATCAAACACATGGACACAGTTGATTTGGAGGTGTTTACAGCCGAACTTCAGAATGAAGTTGCCTACGTATCCCGAAGATGGGAATTAGGCCTTACGTAGTTTGGTTCGGGTTCACTTGGGTATTAACACTCTCCTTTTATGATCTAACTTTTGCCAAGGTCGCCCTTTAGGGTTTTCAACCTTGCGAGCTTAGTTTTTCTTATTTCGAATTTTTTGTGCTCTAACTTTTGCCTAGGTCGCCCTTTCGGGTTTTCGGCCTAGCGAGCCTCTCAAGGATAGCATTTCTTCAACTTGTCCATGTTGATTGGTTGGAAAAATTTTAGGCCATCTAGGTCCATAAGAATAACAGCTCCACCCGACCAGATTGATTTGATAATGTAAGGACCAATCCAATTGGGTTTGAACTTGTCCCTTTGAGCACCAAATCTCCTTCTTTCAGATTCTTGGACTTAACTTTCTTGTTAAAAGCCCTGGCAATCCTACGTTAATACCCTTGAACATGGTACAGTGCTTTCAGCCTTCTCTCATCAAACAACATTAGTTCTTCGAACCTACTCTACTGACAATCCGCTTCTGCTATCTGGCACTCAGCCATAACCTGCAACGACGGAACTTCTATTTTAATCGGCAGAACAACTTCCATCCCATAAACCAGAGAATACGGAGTTGCCCTAGTAGATGTCTGAATTAAAGTTCTGTAGCTCTAGAGAGCAAATGACAATTTGTCTGGCCAGTCCCTGTAAGTCTCGACCATTTTCTGCAAAATGTGCTTGATGTTCTTGTTGGCAACCTCAACAGCTCCGTTGGTTTGCGGCCGATATATGGATGACTTATGAAAAGCCACGTTGTATTTCTCCAACAAGTCGATCACTTCTCTCTTGAAATGGGAGCCCTTGTCTGAAATGATCTCATTCGAGACCCCATAACGACAAATGATGTTATTCTTGATAAACTTGGCTACATGCGATGCTTTCAGCACTGCATAGGATTGGGCTTCGATCCACTTTGTAAAATAGTCTATTGCCACCAGGATATACTCATGCCCATTCGAGCCTTTCGACATAACTACCCCAATAACATCAATTCCCCAGACTGAAAAAGGCCATGGTGAAGTCATATTGTACAGCCTCGACAGCAAGATATTCATGCGATTTGCATGAATTTGGCATTTGTGGCATCATCGAACAAAACCAATACAATCCTCCTCCATGGTAGACCAGTAGTAACCTTGCCTGAGAATCTTCCAGGCTAACATTACTCTACTCATGTGCGCTCCACACTCTCCCCCATGGATAGCCTCCATTAGGCGCTTCGACTCTTCTGCATCAACACACAGCTTGTGCATTCCCAGATGACCACGTTTGTACAACTTACCTCCTTAGATGATAAACTGAGCAGTCATTCACCGTATTGCCCTTTTATCTTTAGCATTTGCCCCCAGTGAATAAGCTTCATTTTCCAAGAAGTTCTAGACATCATAATACTAGGGGTTTTGATCTTGTACTTCATCTATTGCGGCGATCAACTCATAGGCTGGCGCATATCTCTGTTCAATGATGATTGAATGCATCCGGACTCCAAAAGGGATCTCTATCATCGAAGATAGAGTTGATAAGGCGTTAGCGAACCTATTGTTCTCTCTTAAACCTAAGAATCAGAACATCCAGGGTTTGGTGATAGGTTTTCATCCTTTTTTCTTTAACCTTCCAGTCTCCTTTTGCTTAAGAAACAACCAAGTTCGAGTCCCCAATGACGTCCAACCTTTTTGCCCCTAGTTCTAGGGCGGCTTCCAAACCAGCAATACATGTCTTGTATTCTACTTCGTTGTTGGATACTTTGAAAAGGAGTTTGAAGGCTAAAGGTATGTGGGAATTGTTGGGTGCTATCAACAACACCCATATCCCATAATCGTACTGGTTAGATGCTCCGTTAAAGTACATTGTCCAAATCTCTTCCTTGACCTACAGAATAGCTTCATCTGGGAATAGCTATTCTACTACTTTGCCCCCATCCACTAGGTGATCGGCTAGGAACTCCGCTACCGCTCTCCCCTTGATAGACTTGCGAGTAACGTATTTCAAATCAAATTCGGAGAGAAGAAGCAGCCAGCGAGCTAGCCTACCCGTAAGTGGTGGTTTCTCGAAGAGATATTTGATGGGATCTAATCTCGAAACCAGAATTTCATAGTGAGTTAACAGGTAGTGCCTCAACTTCTTAGTAGCCCATACCAAGGCCAAACAAACCTTTTCCAACAGGGTGTAACGGGTTTCATAATCTAGCATCTTCTTACTCAGGTAATAGATAGCTTTCTCCACTTTATCCTCAGATTCTTGCGCAAGCATGTAGCCCATAGTCGTGTCGGTTACTGACAGATACAGAATCAACGGCTTTTCCGACTCTGGCAGTGACAGCACAAGTAGGTTTTGAAGGTACTGCTTGATCTGCTTAAAAGCAAACTGACGTCGGTCATCCCATTGAAATTTCTTTCTTTTCTTCAAGAGGCCAAATAATGGTTCACAAGTCAAGGTTAATTTTGCAATAAACCGTCTTATGAATTGCACTTTACCTAGAAAGCCTCGCACCTCCTTTTCAGCCCTAGGTGGTGGCATTTCTAGGATGGCCTTGATTTTGGAAGGATCAACCTCGATGCCTCTCTGTGTGATCAAGAAACCTAACATTTTCCCTAATGTGACACCAAAAGTGCATTTATGTGGATTTAGCCTTAGCCGATATTTTCTGATCCATTGAAAGAATTTCTTTAAGGCGGTGTAGTGGCCCTCTCTTTCCTTGGACTTGACAATCATGTCATCTACATACACCTCGACCTTTTTGTGGATCATATCATGTAAGATAGTGGTTGCAGCCTGTTGATAAGTAACCTCAGTATTTTTCAGACCGAACGGCATCACCTTGTAGCAGTAGGTTCCCCACGGCGTGGTGAAAGAAATCTTCTCTCTATCCTCGAGTGCCATCAAAATCTGGTTACACCCGAAAAATCTATCCATGAAAGAGAGCAGCGCATGGCCTGCGGTGAAGTCCACCAATTCATCGATCTGCAGTAAAGGAAAGTCGTCCTGAGGATTGGCTTTGTTCAAATCTCTGAAATCTACACACACCCGAATTCTACCATCTTTCTTTGGCACCGAAACAATGTTGGCCAACCAAGTTAGATACTCAGATACTAGCAAAAACCCTGTATCTATCTACTTGGTGACCTCTTCCTTAATCTTCAAAGCCCAGTCCGGGCATATTCTCCGAAGCTTTTGCTTGACGGGTTGGGCCTCGAGGTCAAGAGGGATCTGATGCTGTACAATCTCAGGATCGATTCCAGGCATGTCTTCATAGGACCACGCGAAGACATCTTTGAAATCTTTTAATAAAGTGACTAAGCGCTCGCATTTCTCCGAAGACAACATGGACCCGATCTGGACCAGATGCGGATTCTTCTCAGTATCCACATTAATTGAAATGATTTCATCAACAAGGGGTTTTACAAATCTCTCCTCCTTTCGATCAATCAAATGTTTTAAAACCAAAGGAATTCCTTCCTCGTCGTTTTTATCAAAATGTTGAAAATCGTGATCAATGCAATACACAAGTGGCACAGAGAAGTAATCAGAAACTGCTGTGGTATTCACATTCAAAAGATCCGGCTCACCCAATTCTTCAGTTACAACTGACTCAAAAGAAAAGGAAAAAGACGACTTGGACAAAACTACGGCATCCGGGTTATCAACCCCAGGAATATCAGACTCCGACTTAGAAGAACTGGAATCTGATTCTAACTCCACACACTCTGTGGAATTAGATTCCGACTCATTACCTGATTCAGAACTATTGGACAGAAAACCCTCCTCTAGCTGCCAAATGAGGGATGGTGCGTCAGAAGCATCCAGAATACCATAGAAAGGGTCCACACCTGATTGGTCTCTGATCATAGAAATGGTTAAGTCATCTCCCAAGCTCTCTAAATCAATCAGAGGATCTGAAAGGAGACATGCCAACGCTGCTTCTATCTCAAGCTCACTGCTGTTGGACTCATTTTCTGTGCTCTATTCAACCTCAGCAGTTAATTCAGTCTGTTCCTCTGTGTTTTCACCCTCTGGCAACTGTAAGTCGAAGAAAATCTCGAAGCCGGGTAGATGCCGTTTCTCAGAGTTCAACCATGGCTCAGGAAAGCCACAAAATGGGAAGTCTTCCCCCTCCCGAACAAAGTGGCCGTTTAGAGTTCCCTAAATTGGTCTATGCACAAGCTCATAGTGCTTCCCAGTTTGTTTAGCTCTAGCTCTTCCTGCCATCTCTTTCCTTTTCCTCACCCAGTCTTCTTTAGTGGGTGTATAACCCAAGCCAAAGACATGAGGGTTATGTGGCACTTCGGCCAGTGCAGCAATGCCCTTCCGACCACTCTTTCCTAATCCCATCCCAGATACATGTTGTAGCTTGTTCATAAGGTAGACTAATTGAGCACTAACGTACAACCTCTCATTAATAGCTAGAATATTCTGCACCACCCGGGCCTCAGCCAAGGTAAAACCAGACAAGAAAACATCCTCGTTGCCATGTACAATCTCCAGTACTAGTGTAGTGACCTCCGGCGGAGAATGTATAGAAGAATTCTCGAAAATAATGGCTACCCCCTTTCTAAGAGGGTACTTTAGCATTTGATGCAAGGTGGAAGAAACAGCTTGTACTTGGTGCAGCCAGGGTCACCCAAGTAGCAAGTTGAAGGTAGCTAGAACATCCAGGACGTGAAACTCAATATCCTATTGGGCTAGCCCGACCTATGTTTTGATCTGAACGGTTCCCATCACCTCTCTGCTTGTGTTGTTGTAAGCCCGGATCACTTGGGCCGTAGGTACAAAGTTCGCTGGCTTCAAGCCAATAGCATAGGCTGTGCAGCACGGACAGACATTGATTACTGACCCAGTGTCAACTAATACCACCGATACCCACTTCTATCTACACTAAATTGAGATGTACAACGGTTTGTTATGTGCAGAGCCTTCATGCGGCAATTCCTTATCTAAGAAGGTCAAAGTGGGTGAAGCACCTCCCGGGAAGACAAGTCCCACTAGTTGCTCGGGAGTTGTGTCGATAGACAGTTTGGCCTTATCCATTGTCGACAATACTGCTTGCTGGTGCATACGCGAAGCCATAAGCAACCCCCAGATAGATATGTCTGCTTGAATCTTCTTTAACTGTTTCAGCACAGCCTCTTCTTCTAACAGTTTTTCTCTATGTTTTTCAGCTTGTCCTTTCCGAATGCTTCGAGTTGGTCTAAGTGTGGGGGCTTGAAGTGCCTCACACTTCTAGTCATATGATCCACATCCTCAGAGTACCAAGTGTCATCTAGCAAGTCATGACCCTAATCCTCGTCGATGTGGGCGAGATGCAGATCATCATCTTCCCACTACACTCCTCCAGCAACCGACAGGCAATTGTCCAATTCTGTTGTAATTATTCTTACATCACAGTTATCCTCCACAGGGTGTTTGGCTTTTCTAGCTTGCTGACTATTCTCATCCCTTTCCTGTTCAAACCGCTTCAATGCGGTCTTTTATTCCATATCTGCAGTACTAACAATGCCCGTTTCTTGAGCTGAATTCTTAATACCAGTGCTCTTAGGCAATTTTTCCTTATCCTCGGCCGTTCTGGACCTTGTAGTAGTTTTTGTTTCTGGCTATTCCAGCCTTGGTTGAAGTCTCTCATCCACATTAGGTTCATCACTGAGCCACCCGGAGTTGTCTGTCGACCCGTTCAGATCGAACCAGTTAAATAAAAGGGAGAAAGACGCGGTGTTGGAAAACATATACACACATACGCACACTTATTACAACATTACGCCCTCGCAAAGGAGGGTCCGAATGAATAAGCTAACTAGCTAAGCGAAGCTACTTAAGCTAATCTAACTAAGCTAATTAGACTAAGTATTACAACACTTAAATAAAAAGCTAAACTAATTAACTAATTATTACAACACTTGAAATGAATAATTAACTAACTATCTAAGCCAATAAATTAAAAATTTAACTAGGCTAAGCTAATTAAATATTACAACACCAACTAATTAGCTACAACTAATTAGACTAATTAAATATTACAACACAATTTGCTATGCTAATAAATCAATTAAACGATCAAACACATTCAATGCAAGCACCAAAGGAGATGGATGGAGGTTGCATGCACATCACTTGAAAGCTGCTTTGTCTGCCCTAGATTGCCTCTGTTTCACCTTTAGCCATCGCCTATTTACGCAAAATCGCACCATCGGCTACACACCAAGGGCCGACTGCAGACATCTTGATGGCGGTCAGGCCTACAGAGAGCTAGTCGTGCATTGATTTGGTGGAAACTCTGTTTTTGTGCTCTGAGGTGAAATCAGTGCAGATGGAGCATTTTCAAGCTCTGTTTGACCTTCCTTCCTTCTCTGTCATGGGAAAACCTCAAGAGAAGGTTGAAATTGATTCCAAAAGCCATCAATGAGCAAGTTGATTGCTTGATGGTCTCGAATGCAATTTTGGACAAAAGTTAATAAAATGAAAAGAGTAAGACCACCCTTCCATTTTTGTAATGGAATGAACTCAAAAAAAAGGAAGTTGAGACACTTCAAGGACACCAAAAACACCATGAATTGATGCGTGATGACCCTTGACACAAGGAACTTGCCATAACGTCCGACCAAGTTCAAGCTTTTCTAGCCATTTTCTTTAAATGTGTTGATTCAAGTTTTAAACCAATTGTTTTAGGCCTTGCCATTCATTAGTCCATTTATCCAAATATGATGTTAAAAGTCCTCTAATCCGAGAAGTGATGTCAAACAAGAGGTCTCTCTAAAACATGAGAAGGAGACTACACTGTTGACGATGAATCTCTAAAGAGATTAAGCCATTAAGTGTAGATCTCCTTTACATGCCTTGAGTAACCTCAATTGGTTGAAACTATTCTCATGAATGAAAGATATGGATTCATTTATTAGTGAAAATCAGCCTCAAAGCATGTGAAATGAACTAAGAAAGCATGTTTAAGCAAAAGGTATGTTAACTATGTAACCTCAAGGGTATCTAACAAGGTGTGAACCAAATGGAAAGGCTTAGATAACCTCAAAATAGTCCCAAATACATGCAAATCAAAGATAAAACAAGCATGAAAAGAGGGCAAAAAGTTAGGCAACAAAGATAAGAATTGAAGCTAAATAACAAGAATAAGGAGGGGTGGCTAATCCCCCCATTTTGGAGCTTCAAAGTATGATTTTCAGCCCTCTTAAAACCTTTGAAAATTAGTTTGAATACTAAAGAAAAAGAGTAAAAATGAGAAAAATTTGAGTTATGAAGTAAAGGTATAGAAAGAGCAAGTTCTTTTTACCCTTTTGGTAACCCTCCAAATTCAACTCCAACACTTCAGATAAGCTCAAAAACAACCAAAACAGCAAGAACAATAGAGTAAAGAACTAAAATGAAAGCAAGGGAAGAGGAAGCAAGTTTATACCTTTCAGGAAGCTAGCTTGCTTTTTGAGTTTCAAACTCAATTTCAATGCACTCTCAAGCTTGAAATACAATTCCTCAAGATCAACCAAGGCTTTAGGATGATCAAACAAGGTTGTATATGGTGTGTATAGGTGGTGTAAGCAAACTAGGTTAGCTCAAAGGATGCCTTGCAATGGAAGAAGGAGGAGTCAAGGTTCTCAAGGGTGTATATATCTCTTCTAGATATTTGTTCAACCCTCAAAACAATCCTAGAGCTTCGGTTTTACAGAATTCGAGCTGAAAATGTGACAAATATCTTCAAAAATGGACAACTGGCGGCCTCCTGCCCAGAACAGTGTTTATCGCCATCGAAGGTCAGCAGGCCCATTCATAGCCACGGCCGGCCATCACCAATGCACGGTCGGGCCTTGATGGCCTCCCCTATTTTTTTGGTTCAAACTCAGCTCAAGGTGAGAAATGGTCCACAAATGAGACCCAAGGGTTCAAACAAGGTAAATGTTGAAGATGTAAAGCTATTTTGGAAGCCTGATTGATTATGAATCACTGCGAATTCGCAATTCAACTTTCCTCATTGAGTGCACTGAATCAAGCGTCTGAGTCTCGCGGGCAGTCAAAAGTGGGGTGTCTACACCTGATATGGGGGACTATACCCTGTTTGCCAGTAATTACATTTCTTGTTATTTGCTGAGAAACTTATTTTAAGTTGGACTTGTATATCAAATATATTATGACTGGGCTCCCTCTGTATTACTTTGGATGATTGTTTTGGATTCTCTGAATCAAGTAAGGAATCATACCCATGCTGTTTGGTTGTGATGTATCCTGGTGTGATAACACTACTCGTAAAGTTTTAGGTTTTGGATTTTCTACTTGAGCTTAATTTGATTGAAAAATGCTTGGTAGTTCGAATTTGTGTGGCCCGAATGGCTTGAATGTATCAAAATGACGTCAATTTAGGGTCCTGAAAATTTAAGCTGCCAAGTATTATTGATGTTGATTCATCTCTAGGTGATGGTGTGCACCTATGTTGCATTTTGTGAAAATTGTCTGTACATTAAGACTTACTGTAGACACCCCATTTTGACCGACCCTAAGACTTTGGTGCTTTCTTTTGATTACTCGATGATGAAAATAAGAATATGCTATCTCACAAAATTATCAGTGAAAAGATGGAATGTAAGCTTTAATTCCAGCCTTACACCTGTTTTTGCCAAATTATTTTAGACCCATTCTCCATTTTCTTCTCTTTTATTATGTATTATATATATGATGTTATATTATTATATAATATTTTATTAAATTCATTCAGTGCCATGGTTTCACCCACGCACCATACTTTCTTGCATGCTATACTTGTTTTGCTTGGTTGGTTTGGCATCATTCCATGCTTAATTTCAAGGCCTATAGTATTGTCACATGTTCATACTTTTCACTCTTTAAGTGCTCTTAAGAGTTGGTATCTTCATGCCTTGTTTGTGAACCAAAGTGTGTGCATGATTGTATGTGCTTTTGTCTTCATTTTCATTGTATCTTGGCCACTGATTTGGGCATGGCTGAGGTTTGCCTATTTTGGTTTAAGTCCATCTTTGCATGTTGTTGCATGCTTGACTTGTTGCATGTTGTTGCATGCTTGTCCATTTTTGCATGCCTGTCCATTTTTGCATGCCATGCATGTTTGCATTTTGTCACATGCTTGTTTAGGTTGCATTGCATTTGGCATGCTTGTTACCTTAGCCTTGTGTGCATGTTTGAGTCATATTGCATTTGGCATGCTTATGTTGCATTGCATAGCTTTTCCATGTTGCATGCATTGCATTGTGTTTGGTTTGGGTTGTCAAACCAAACACGAGGACCGAGGGACGTTTCGTCCTTGAAGTGACGAAACGTGCTTCAATCCTCGGTCACCGACACTCTTGATCCAACATGATAGAGTGTGAGGCATTTATGTGTTTTTGCGCATTCATTCCATATTGATGTGTGCAATTCGGTCTCTTTGGCCATCATGCATCGAAATGCGTGATTGATGGCTCGAGAGTCAAATACTACACTCCTTTGAGTTCCAAACATGATAAGGGGTGTAGTTGCACAACATTATCTTGCAAATGTATTGCCATGCCCTTGTTTGTCTTCTGCTGCAGCAAAAGGAGCAGTCTGCAGGAAGAGATGGTCGATCGGCTATCTGCAGTGCCGATCAGCTAACAATTTTTGGCCGATGGATTCATAAGTGGTCGATAACCCATTTCCCTTGGCCGATGGCCATACCATTTGGCCGATGGCCACTCATGGGGTGGTTCAAAGGCATCACAGAAGCTGGCATAGTTTTTAAAGGAGCATAAGTGTGCAAACAAAGGCAACATGGGGCATGTCAACGGATTTTCGAGCGAAGCTGATCGAGCATGCATTTGTCCCTCCTCTTGAGGCCGCTTTAACTGTTTTGTAACTTAATTAATTTGCTTAATTAGTTAAGAGTTTTGTAATAATTAATTAGCTAGGGTGTAGACACCCCATTTTTGACCGTCCTCAAGGCTTGGACGTCACCGCTTGAACACTCGGTGATCCTCTTTGTTTGTGTTCGTCTCGAGTTCCCGAAGGTCTTGGCTGCGCACCTTGCCTCAGGATCTCTCGACTCATGCTCACGTGTTTGGTTTTGGCACCAAACACTTGTGTTTTTGAAGGGCGTGGAATGGCTTGTTGGCCATCCCCACATCCCACCGGCCTTCCCCTAGCATCACCGGCTGTTTATGGGTGCCACCGGCCATGGTTTCTTAAAACCAATGGCCGATCGGCACTATATTTGGCCGATCGGCACTTTATTTTGCCGGCGACCTCTTTTGCTGGCCGGTGTGACTCCTTTGCACCCTTGAGGCATGGTGCATGCCAGCTGTGCCAGCTGAAATGCACCATCACTCCTCCCGTCTGATTTTTGGCTGGTGTGAACCTTTGAACCCCCTTTCCTTCTAGAAGTTTGAACCCTTTGGCCAAGCTTCTTGGGGAAGCTTGGCCAGCTGTATTAGCTTCTCCAAGAAGCCAAGAACCCTTTGCACCCTTTGCCCCTTTCATCTAGCTTCTTGGAGAAGCCTAGAACCTTTGGCTTTGCCTATATAAGCACCCCTCCTCTCCCATTGTTAGGGCTTAGAGCTTTTGAATCAAAAAACTAGAGCTTCTATATCTATACATCTGATATATCATCCTCTCTCTCTATATCTCTCTCTCTCTCATCCTTAGGGTGTGTTTGGAAGCCTAAAAGTGCATTTTGACCTTACTTTTGCACTAACACACACCATTACACCTTGCTCCGAGATTGAGAGGCTTTGAGGGTTGTTTGTTGAGGTTTTGGACTGATTTTGATCAGTAGAGGTGGCTGGATCATCTGTTCTTCAAGGGTTCTTCAAGGGTGAGACATTTGCTTTAGTTTCCCCAATCTTGCACTAGTTTTCTACCTGTCTTGCATGCTGATTTAAACTTTGTGTATAACATAAAAAAAGTCTTGTATTTTCATGCTTAACATCTTTCATTAAGGGTGTTTTGGCATTGGGGGTCGAACTCCCTCCCCCCCTTAGGCCTCTTTTGGCCTATTTTGGTGCCTTTTCTTTGAGTTTTGTTTACTTTGTTGCGTTGGTCTTCTCACCACTGAAATCCAGTGGATTTTCAGTGGTGATGAAGTGATTTTGAAGTCTTGTGTAGGGGAGGGACACCCCTTTCCCCTTTGTCCTTCTTTTACCTTTGTTTTTGGCTTAAAGGGCAACATGCATGCTTGGTTGTTTTTGGTCCCATCTCAGAGGTTTTTGGGTGTCTTTTAGTCATGTTATATCTCTGTCTTTGGTTGGATTTGTAGCCCTTAGCATGCATCTTATACTTGCGTTGTAATTCTCTATCTTGCCTAGAAATGTGCCATGTGTTTAGCCTAGTATATCCTCATGTTTTAGCTTAGATTATTGAAGCTTTTGGTCATGATTTGTCATGCTTTAGGTCTGTTGGCCACTGATTTTGTCATGTTTGACATGCTTGGTATAGTTGCTTTGCATTTTGGCTTGTAAGCCTTAGTTATGTGGGTCACTAACATGCTTAGCATAAGCTTATTATCATCATTTGGCATCATTTGATATCATGTTTCAGTCTATATAATGTGGTCTTACATTGTCCTTTGTGTCTCTTTTAATACTTGGAAGTGTTGTGATTTCATGCCTTGAAATGTGCATCGTGTATGCCTATGTGTTTGGATCATTTGGGATGCCATGTGTGTGAGTTTTGGAGCTCATTTTGCATGCTGAAATTCTGTTTTTTGGTTGCTTGGTTCATGCCATGAGTGGCCTTGTTAGTGGTAGCAAAGTGCTCCATTTTGTGCCTTAGTCCTTGGGCTTATTGGCATGCTTGTTTGCATGAATATTTGTCCACTGTTTTGGGCATTTTTGGTCACTGTTTCGGGTAGGTTGAGGTCTACCTTTTGTGATTTGGAATTACAATTGCATGATCATGTTGCATTGGATTCATGCTTGCATGGTATCATACTTGCATGTTTACATATTATTGACTAGTTGCATTTCATGTCTCGACTCACATGTTAGAGTGTATTGCATTGCATCTTGCATGCCTAGAATTGTGCATTTGCATGTTTAGTTTACATCACATTTTGGCATGTTTGTTTACTTAGCCTCATTTGCATATTTGAGCCATGTTGCATAACTTGAGCCATATTGCATACATGCATTACATTGCTTGGTTTGGGGTGTCAAACCTAGTGTGGGGGTTGAGGGGTGTTTGTACTTCAAGTGACAAAACACATCTCAACCCTTGGTCACCGAGGCCTTTGACTTGGACATGATAGGGTCTTGGTCCTCATTTGTGTGTTGCATACATTTTACATTGAATGGCAAGCTTGGTCCCTTAGGCTATCATGCACAATTGATGGCCTAAGGATCGAGGGCCATGCTCCCCTGAGTTCAATACATGATAGGGAACATGACCATGCTTACATGTGCTTGAAATTCTATGCCGTACACTGCCTATCCTCTGTTGCTGTCAAAACTGTTTTCTACAGGAAGTTTTTGCCGACCGACAACATTTAGTGCCGACCGGCCATTGGTGAATGGCCGATAACTTCATCAGCAGCCGATGGCATTTTACCATGGCCGGTGGTCATTTTCCTTAGCCGATGGTGTTCTGCAGTGTTCATAGAAGACACCCTGGGACTTTGGAAGTTTTCAGAGAAGCAAGGCAGTAGTGCTATGGCTATGGGTTTCCGGGCAAGATGGATCGAGCATGCATCATTCGCGTTCCGAGGCAAGGCTGCGACCATCTCTATTCTGCATTTAATTTGTTTAAATTAGAGGGTCTGTAATAATTAATTAGTTAAGATAAGTAATTCATTAGTCAGTCTGTATTATTCTTTTGGACCCTCCGAGTGAGGGCAATCGTGTAATAAGTGTGCGTGCGTGTATGTATGTCTTCCAACCCCACGTCTTTCTTCCCTTTTATTTACCTGCTTATGATGGTAGACTAGGACATATTTAAAATTAGCATACCTTATGCTATGCATGCGTGCATCCATACATTCGTCTTACATGCATCGGGTCCGGCACATCATGCTAACTGCACTTGTATTTCAATTCCAAATTGAATACATGTTAGTTGTAGCATTTCACATGCCATGTCTAGAATAGCCGGGCCTTTCCAGATTGCATCTTTGCATGTGTTGCATTAGCCATTCTAAACATGAACTAGGATCATGCATATGATTACTAACTAGTTTTTTTGTTTTGGCTTGGAGTACTAGGTAAGCTTTTATGCTTTAGCATATCACATGTGTGTGAATGTTGCCATAATAGCATGATTACTATGAGGCTAGCTGCTTATGTGTCATAACTGCTCGAATGCCTGTGGATGGAGGTCAAATTACCTAAGTTGGAATAATGCATTAAAACTGTGAGTTATTTAAGCCCACTAGATAGTGGCAAAATCATCTTTTCTAAAGCCCACTTGAGGATGGCAAAATTTTCTTTTTAACCTACTTGCGAGTAGTAAACCATTTCCAAAACTAACATGAAATGTTTTGTTCCAATTTGGGCGATTTGGTCTATACTTGTTTGCTGTGCGTACAACATAGTAATTCTAGGCTAATAACCGGAACAAGAACACATAACGTTTTCAAAACAAGATATCACGGTTAGTAGAGGCCAGTCATCGGACCGGACGAGAGGGGGTGCTCATAGCTGACCTTCCCCAATCGTACCCAAGTTCCCGAGCCGAAGCAACTTTGGTGATGACGGACACGTGGCCTTTCGCACCAAGTCAGGGTTTCCTAAATTTCCCCATAAAAAATATTTAGGTGGCGACTCTGTATCTGGCAAAGCAGTCCATGTTTGGCACTTTTTTCAAAATCTGTTTTTTTTTTCTCTCAAAACGATTTGCCAGATTTGGACTCTTTGGTTCAGATTTAGAACCGCAAACAAAATCGAGTCTGAACTGTAGCGTGTAGCGCGGGGTCCCTCGCGGGCATGTTACATAAGGTAGTTGATTAATTAGTTGGTTTGTATTATTTATTCGGCCCCTCCGTCGAGAGGGCGAATTTTGTAATAAGTGTGCGTAAGTGTGATGCATGTCTTCCAACCCCATTTCTTTCTCCCTTTTACTTAACCGCTTATGATGGTTAGTTCTAGGGCATGTTTCAATTAGCATTCCTATGCTCGCATGTTTGCATCCATTCATCTGTATTGCATGCACCGGGCTCGGTGCATCATACTAACTGCATTGTATTTCAATACCGATTTGAATACATGGCTATCAAGTTGCATCTCATATGCCATCTTAGAATAGCCGAGCCTATTTCTAGTTGCATTTTGCATGTGTTGCATTAGCCATCTTAACATAAACTAGGATCATGCATGATTACTAACTAGTTGTTGTTTTGGCTCGGAGTACTAAGTAAGCTTTTATGCTTTAGCATCCTGCATGCGTGTTAGTGTTGCCATGATAGCATGCTTGCCATGAGGCTAACTGCTTAAGTGTTTAACTGCCTGAATGTCTATGGGTGAAGGTTTGATTACTTGAATTGGAACAATTCATCAAAATGTGAGTTTTAAGCCCACTTGAGGGTGGCAAAATCTTGTTTTCTAAGCCCACTTGAGGGTGGCAAATCCACGTCTTAGCCTACTTGCGAGTAGCACCTTCAAACCATTTTCAAACAAATATGAGATGTTTTGTTCCAACTTAGGCGATCTAGTCTATACTTGTATGCTGTGCGCATTACATAGTAAAGCTAGCTAATAACTGGAATAAGAACACATGTGCTTTCAAAAATAAGATATCATGCTTAGTACAAGCCGATCTTTAATCGGGCGAGCGGGGGTGCTCATTGCATGACCTTTCCCTCTCGTACCCAAGTTCCCGAGCCGAGGCAACTTTGGTGATGACAGACATGTGGCCTTAGGCACGAGTCAGGGTTTCCTAAATTCCCCCAAAATAAAATATTTAGGTGGCGACTCTATATCTAGCAAAGCAGTCTATGTTTGGCACTCCTTTATAAAAATCAGTTTTTCAAAACGATTTGCCGGATTTGGACTCTTTGGTGATTTATCGATCTTGCATTGCACTTTGCGAAATTAGATTCGGAACCGTGACATTGAGTCCGAACTGTACTAGCTAATGAACAAAACGGATTTCGCGCCCATTTCGCGCATGGAGCCATGACGTTCAAGCACGTCTACAGTTTCTGGCGACTCCGTTGGGGAATTAGAAAACTTGACTCGAACTCATGATATCTTGTTTTGATTACACTTATGTGTTTCTTTGCATTGATGTGCATTGATGTGCCTAAGACACCGTGTTTGTCGTATGCTATTCTTGAACGGTTTGCCAAAGGCTTACCTTGAGAAGCGTGCCATAAGGCTGGCCGGTTGTGGGCTCTGCCACAACGGGAACACAAACCCCGGTTTTTACCGGGGCACCCTTTTGACCATTTGACCTATTGCATATCGAAAACTGTAGTGACCATTCCAAGCTAGGACAAGTTAATTACCCGATTGTAGGTTGTTTGAAACCGCTGCGTGCATAGTGAAATCCTAGCTCCTAACAAAATAGGACAAGGAAACCCTACCCCAACATAGGGGTGTTTTGGCTCTCATTTGCTTGTTATGTGCTTTTAGAGTGCGTCTCTACAGGAATGCATGTATCAGTTTGCAAGTCTGGGTATCAGGCCTGCGGGCATCAGCATCAGTATATGGGAATCAGTTTTACCTGTAGGTATCAGATTCAGATTTGGGGCAGTGATTCGGGGAACAGTGATCAGTGGTTGAGAACAGTTATTTCAGCTTGTGTTTACCAAATGTGTGGTGTGTTAATTTAAGCTGTTATGCTATCCGTTTTTCTATCCATTGTTTCCTTATTATGCTTTATTTATCTTTTTACAAGGTAGTTTAGCACCATTGCATCCGACCAGGCAGATATTCCCCGAGCACTCTGGGTTAGAGGTCGTAGACTTAATCGATCCAGGGATCTGATAGACGGACAAGCAGTGTTCCTTTCTTTACCCCCAGTTACCAGACGGAGGTAAAAAAGGCACAGTGTATCGATACAGCGGTCGCCAGATCAGTGGTCTACCCCACCCGTGAACAATCAAGCTGTGGTCTCAGTTTCTACTGTAGGGACAGATATACCAGTTGTTCAGATAGATCAGCACAATATGGCAGGTATAGAGGAGTTGATGTGTCAGCTCTAGGAAAGTATAAAAACCATGCAGCAGAACGCTGCCCGTCAAGCAGATTTTGCCGCACGCCAGGCCGAGCTTATGGCATAATAGGCAGAGTTGATTGCTAGACTGCAGTAACAACAACCACCACAGCAAGCCGGAGCATCCACTTCGCACCAGGTTCCTTCCCTACCAAGAGTTCCAATACTTGGGGAGACCGCACACGTCCAGGATAATACGGACGTTCCAACAGGGCCAACTCCACCTCCAATCCTACCCCAGCTATCCAAAGCACCTACCAACCTACCGGATTCCCCCTTTGAGCTCAAGGTGGACCCCACAGCGCTAAAAGTGAGCAAGCTAGAAAAGCTGTTCAAGAAGTCTCAGGGCATGAAGTCCATTCCGGATATTGAGGACGGGTACACCGACTCGGCCGTGACTCTGCTGTACCGATTTAAAATGCCGCACATAGACTGTTTTGACGGGTCTGGAGATCTTATGGTGCATTTGCGGCTATTCTCGGATATCTTAAGGCCGATGGGCCTCTCCAGATTGCAGAAGCTTTCTCGGTTTGGCCGGACCCTGTCGGGTGTAGCAGCCATTTGGTATGCAAAACTGGAGGATTCCATTAAGAGAAGTTGGGAGGAGATGACTGAGGCCTTCATAGCTTAATACTCCTATAATACACAGATCGAGGTCACAGCTCGTGATCTCGAGACAACTAGGCAAGAGTCGAAAGAGAGCTTCTCTGATTTTATGACCCAGTGGAGGGCCAAGGCCTCGATGATGACCATCAGGCCTGTTGACAAAGATCAGATTCGGATGGTTGTGCGCAACCTCCAGCCCAAGCTCATGCAGAAGATGATTGTTCTCCCCCTCCCCACCTTTGCAGATCTACATGAGATAGGGGTGCAGATCGAGGACGCTATGAAACAGGGGCTCATTGATCATAAGAGAAAGTAGCCCAAGAGGGCATTCAACCGATGCGAATCTGAATGCAGCAAGTCTTCTTGCCGCAGATCTTTAGATGTGGGAATGGTCACCACCACCCCTCCCAAAAACCTTGCAGCTACACCATTCACCGGTGCGTCCGGAAGTGGCTCGCAAACAACCAAATTCGCACCCCGAGGCCAGAGAACATTTACCCCACTGTATATGTCTCCATCCAAAGCTTTGGGGGTTTTGATCAAGAAGGGGCACCTGAAGCCCCTAGAGCCGCGGCCCTTACCAAGTAATCTCCCACCAACCCATAACCCGGTGAAGTACTACGCCTTTCACCAACAGCATGGTCATGACACCGACTAGTGCTTTAGATTGCGTGATGAGATTCAGGATCTCATTGACAATAGGGTGATCGTGCCTCCAGAGAAACCGAATGTCACAACCAACCCTCTCCCACCACATAACCACGCTCCACCTCCCAAACGCTTCAATCTAATCCAAACTGGGGTTGAGTCATACGACCCTAGCATATATATCACCCCTTCCCACCTATCCAAGCCAGAGGTGTTCATTCATGACAGCACTGACTTGTGCATGTTGGACATCTCCCAAACCCAACCTGAAACGGTGGTAGTGGCTATCGAAGATGGAATTGGGTCGACTGAAGGGGAAGATGAGATTGATGATACAGAGCTTGAGAGGTCTGCAACCTTCATGTACAACCCGAGCGGTTACATTACATCAGCAGGCCAGGCTAGGCCGAATGTAGAATTGCCAGTGGGGGCAGAGATTTGTGTAGTACGGGAGGATGGACCTAATCAGGGGTTGGATGACCTGGCGAAACTGGAGAAAGACATCGCGAACCTTTAATTCTTCAACGAACAGGACTCAGGGGACGTGACTGTCAACTGGTTTGGTCTGGAAGGGTCAACAGAAGCTACTGGGTGGCTCAGCGATGAGCCGAATGTTGTTGAGCAACCTCAGCTAGAACAGGGTCCATCAGGGACGGGGACATCAACTGTGGCCGGAAGGGCCGAGGAACAGAATACACTACCGGAGAGCACCGGTGTTAAGAATTTTGCTCAGAATACGGGCAATTTAGGTACGGAAGACACTAAATAGCAGGCTGTACTGAAGCAGTTTGAGCGGGAAAGGATCGAAGATTCTGAGAGGGTCAGAAAGGCTAAAGCCCCTGTGGGGACAGAACATGTTGTGTGCACAAGAACAGAGCGTGCTGCAAGCACAGGAACACAAGGTGCTGCGGGCACAGGAATAGTTGTAACGGAACTAGACAGGTGTCTGTCGGCTGCCGATGGCATGTGGTGGGAAGATGACAACCTATGTCTTGCCCACACAGATAAAGACTGGGGACAAGGCCAGCCGGATGATACCTGGTATGTTGGCGAGTTTAACCACATGACTAGGAGCGGGCGGTATTTCAAGCCCCTACACTTAGATCAACCAGAAGCATCCAGGAAGGACAAGGAGGCAGAGAAGCAGAAAGAAAAGTTACTCGAAGAAAAGGCTATGTTGAAACAGCTTAAAAAGATATAGGCAGACATCTCCATCTAGGGACTGCTTATGGCTTCAAGAGTTCATAGACAAGTTGTCCTTTCTGCAATGGACAAGGCCAAACTTTCAATAGACACCATGCCTGAACAGCTGGTAAGACTGGTCTTTCCGGGAGGAGCTTCCCCGACGTTGACCTTTTTTGACAAGGAACTACCGCCTGAGGGCTCGGATCACAACAAACCACTCTATATCTTTATGGAGTGTAGAAACAAGTGGATACCGGTGGTTCTTGTCGATACGGGATCCGCCATTAACGTGTGCCCGTCGAGGACAACATATGCAATCGGGTTGAAGCCCGCAGATTTTATGCCAACTGCCCAGGTGATAAGGGCCTACGACAACACCAGCAGAGAGGTGATGGGGACTGTGTAGATTCAGACCCAGGTTGGTCCAGGACAACATGATGTTGACTTTCATGTCTTGGACATTCCCGCAACCTTCAATCTACTCCTAGGGCGGCCATGGCTGCACCAAGTGAAGGCAATCTCTTCTACCCTGCATCAGATGCTTAAATACCCCCACGGGAAGGGGGTGGCTATAGTTTTTGGGAATTCATCAATCCATCCACCACCAGAGGTGTCTACATCGGTTTTGGAAATCGAGCATGGCACGGAGGATGTGTTCTTGTCAGGATTTACCCTAGCCGAGGCCCGAGTCGTACAGAGCATTTTGGCTGTTGATGAGGGGTTATATGTCAGTGTGCAATCAGTGTACTTCATGAACAAGCTCCAAGATATCCCTAGGATGGGACTAGGAAAAAGCAGCCGGAAGGGCATTACAGTATCGGCCGAAGTGCCGCACAACCTGCATACCTATGGCTTAGGTTATCTGCCTACCAAAGAGGACTGGGTGAGGAAAGGCAAAGAGATGGTTGGAAGAGCCAGAGCCAAGCAGACCGGGAAGCATTATGAGTTGTGTAGACGTCCCCGAACGCCCCGGGAGGATGAGTCCCGTTTTGTTCATTTGTGGGTCTACTACAGTTCAGGACTCAAATTGTCACGGTTCTTAATCTGAACCAAAGAGTCCAAATCGGGCAAATCGATTTGAGAAAACAGATTTTTGGAAAGAAGTGCCAAACATGGACTGCTTTGCCAGATACAGAGTCGCCACCTAAATATTTTATTTTGGGAAATTTAGGAAACCCTGACTCGGTACCAAAGGCCACGTGTCCGTCATCACCAAAGTTGCCTCGGCTCGGGAACTTGGGTACGATTCGGGAAGGTCAACTATGAGCACCCCCTCTCGCCCGATCCGAAGATCGGCCTCTACTAACCATGATATCTTGTTTTGAAAGCATTATGTGTTCTTATTCCGGTTATTAGCCTAGAATTACTATGTTATGCGCACAACACAAAAGTATAGACTAGATCGCCCAATTTGGAAACAAGCATTGCATATCCGTTTATTCGGAAAGCGTTTTGGAATTTGCTACTCGCAAGTAGGCTAAAATACGGATTTCAAGGAGTTGTTCCAACTCAAACAATCTAACCTTCACCCACAGGCATTCAAGCAGTTATATCACATAAGCAACTAGCCTCATGGTAAGCATGCTGTCATAGTAGCATTCACACGCATGCGGTGTACTAAAGCATAAAATACTTACATCGTACTCCGTCCCAAAACAAGAACATGTTAGCAATCAATGCATGATCCAAGTCCATGTTAAGTGCCTAATGCAACACATGCAAGATGCAGCTATAATAGGCTCGGCTAATCTACAATGACATGTGGAATGCTACAACTAACACGTATTTAATTTGGAATTGAAATACAGATGCAGTTAGAATGATGCGCCGAGCCCGATGCATGCAAGACAAATGTATGGATGCACGCATGCATTGCATAAGGTATGCTAATTTAAATATGCCCTAATCTAGCCACTGAAAGCTAGTAAATAAAAGGGAAGAAAGACATGGGGTTGGAAGACATACACACACTCACGCACACTTATTACACATTTGCCCTCACTCAGAAGGTCCAAATAAATATACAGGCCAAATAATAAATCAACTATCCTAGCTAATTAATTATTACAGACCCTCAATTTAATTAATCAAATTAAATATGAAATAAATAGAAAGAAAGGGGCCACAGCCCTGCCTCGGAATGTGCGAATGATGCATGTTTGACTCGTCTCGCCCGAAAACTCGCTACCATAGCACTATTGCCTCTGTTTACACTGCCTTGCCCCCTGAAAACTTGCACAAGTCCCAAGAATGCTTCTCTAGACACTGGGAAGCATCACTGGCCAAGTAAAAACACCATCGGCCGAATGGGATGATCACCGGCCACATTTTTGTCTACCGGCCAAAAATTGATGGCCGGCCGGCATTGTATTGAGCCGACCGGCCAAAGCTTCCTACAGAACCTGCAATTGACAACAGCAGAGGGCAAGCAGTGTATGGCATGGAATTTTCAGGCAAATGTATGCACGGACACACTCCCTATCATGTAATGGACTTAAGGGAGTGTGGCCCTCGACCCTCAGGCCATCAATCACGCATTTCAATGCATGATGGCCCGAAAGCCAAGTGTGCAACTTCGATATCAAATGAAATGCAAGCACAAAACACGTCAAAGGGCCCCAACCCCTATCATGATTGATCAAGAGGCAAGGGATGCATGCTCAATGAAATGCAACCTAGGCATGGAGGCTAAGTATGCAACATGAACATTCAAATGAGCAATGTATACTAGGCACGCAACCTAAACATGCAACAACACACAAGTATGCAACAACACACAAGGTGAGCATGCATCAACATGCAAAGGATGGTCTTACACTAACTTGGACAGCTCTCTACTAGGTCCAAAATAGTGGGTAAAATGATGCAACAAAGGCATGAAAACACACACACAAGCATGCATGCACAAGGCCCTAAACATGGAGCATAAGCCATCAACTCTTCAAAGCATGAAAGGGATGGAAAATGCAAGTATGCAAGCATGGAACATTGATTGAAATATGGTTCCTAATGATGCCAAATCATGAGAATAAGCCAAGTAAAGCATGCTAGTGACCCGCACACCCAAGGCTAGTAAGCTAGAATGCAAATGAGCTATACAAAGCATGGCAAGCATGACTCCAAAGGCCCAAGACAGACCTTAAGTATGGAAAAACAGTGCTAAAACCCTCTTGGAGCCTAACCAAAATCATGCTAAAATGTCATCTCACAACATGATGCATGTTAGGCCAAAACATAGGATTACAAGGTAAGCATATGATGCATGCAAGAGACCATTAAACCAAGCAAAAACAGATCTAAGGCATGCCAAAACATGACCAAATACCCACTGAAATGTGTCCAATACATGCAAGAATAAGGTGCTCCTTTGAAAGGCCAATAAGAGGGTTACTCTACACATGCAAGAAGGGTAGTCAACATGACCAAAACAACTCTGGAAATGGCTTATAGGGATCCTAAAACCCACTGAAAAATGCCTGAACCGAGCTCAAGAAGTGTGCAAATATAGGCCCCTTTGTAAGGCCAAAAGTGCAAGCAAACAAGACAACAAGGAGAGGGGATGGCCCTCTCCTTCTTAGGACCTTAAACCACCATCCTCACCACTGAAATCCCTCAAGATTTTAGTGGTGAGGAGGCCCAAACAAGGTGGTCCCGGAGCTCACTAAAAATACACAAAAAAGAGGCCAAACAAGGCCTAAGAGGGGGTAGACAACCCCAAACACAAAAGTGTTCTTGAATAGACTTAAAAAGGAGCTAAAAACAAGACTTTTTTTAGTTATACACAAAGCTTAAATCAGCATGCAAGACAGGTCAAAAGCTAATGCAAGATTGGGGAAAATAAAGTAAAAGTATTACCCTTGAAGAACACCTCAAGAACAGCAGGTCCAACAGCCTTCTCCTGATCAAAACTGACCCAAAACTTCAAAAACAAACCCTCAAGGCCTCCCAAGTCGAAGTATAGTGTAATGGTGTGTGTATTAGTGCAATACTATGAACTAAACACACCTTTGGGCCCTCAAAACACACACAAAGGAAGAGAGAGAGGGAGATATAGAGAGAGAGGATGATATACCAGATATATGTATGCATTTAGGTCTGGAGTTGTTCAACCATCTCAATGGAGGAGGAGGGTCTCTTTATATAGACAATGAAAGGGCTTAAAGCTTACAAGAGAAGCTAAAAAAAGGGTCAAGGGGGTCAAGGCTTCCAAGAGAAGCTAAGCTAAGGGTGCAAGCTTCTTGAGGAAGCCAAGACAAGGGGTCAAGGCTTCCTCAAGAAGCCTTGAGCAAAGGGTGCAAAAAGAGGGGTCAAAGGTGGTCAAAGGTGCAAAACAACCACACAAGTGTATGGGGGGTCGGGTCTGTGCACTCCAGCTGGCACAGCTAGCACGCACCATGCCTCAAGGGTGCAAAAGGGGCAAACCGGCCAAGAAAAAAGGTCATCGGCTAAATAAATGGCCGGTCAGCACAATAAATGGCCGGCTTGCTATTTCTTCTGGATGACCGGATAGATTGGTGGCCGGTGGGTGGCCGCCAAGGCCAAAAAGTGGCCGATGGGTGTCCAGAGTGAAGCCCCAGAAGTAATATTTCTAATGCCGCAAACCTTGCATTAAAATTCCTCCTGTGCAAAAAGTTATGCCCTTTTTGGTGAAACCGCACAGATTTGATCCAACCAGATTGATCCCCTACTTCAACCAACCATATCTCCCTCACCCGAACTTGGCTTTAGGAGTTTCTTGAGTGAAAAATGAAGCCCCGGAAGTAAGCTTTCCAATGGTGGTGGCCTCATAGCTAAAATCCAAGTATGCAAATGAATAAGCCCGATTCAGCGAGGGCTGCTCGACTCTCTTCTACCCGGATTCATGCCGAACTTCTCCCAAAGTAGTTTTCTTCTCTCCTTTCCCATTTTCTTCAACTCCAAACCCCTGAACAAGGTGTTTTGAAATATTTTTCAAAGATTTCAACTCTCTTTCATTCATTTCCACTTTGTCCTTGCTCGGTTTATCGAAAAGCGCAACATTTGACAAAATGCGAGCCTCGGAACATCACTGAAACTTTATTTCAAAAATGTTTTGAAAGAGAGGGTTTTAAGGTCTAAAAACCATTCAAAATAGTTTTGGTTCAAAAAGGGGTGGGAAGTTGGGATTTGGCCCTCTCCTTGCTGAAGAAATTGAACTTTTACCCTGCACATCTTTCATCACCGAGCAAACCATCAGTAGCGCCCAAGTCTTAAGGGCGGTCAAAAATGGGGTGTCTACAAGTTGATGCATCGGCCTATCCAGGGCACCCTAAACGAACGCTTTGTCTGGGAGGGGGAAGACTTTCCATTCTGCGGCTTTGCAGAGCCATGGCTAAATGCAGAGAAGAGGCGCCTGCCGGGATTTGAGATCTTCTTCGATTTGCAATTGTCCGGGGATGATGTTGCCAAGGAGCAAACAGACCCATCAGCTGAGGTTGAGCAGTGTAAGGAAGAGGATTCCGAGAGCACTGAGATTGAAATGGGGGTAGCACTGGCTTGTCTACTATCAGATCCTCCGATCGAACATGAGTGTTTGGGGGATAACTCAGTGTCCATGATTGGGAATGAAACGACCGCGAGCCCATCTTCGAATATTCTAGATGTGTCCATCGTACCCTCCCTCGTCTGGCAGTACAAGGAGGGATTCTTATCGAGCAGCACCAGGTCAGGTAATGAGCCAGAATCTGATTCCACCGAGTCTGTGGAGTCGGAATCAGGTTCCAGCTCATCTGAGTCTAAGTCCGGTATTCCTGGGGGTGACAACCCGGATGCCACAGTCCTGTCTAGGTTGTCTTTTTCTTTTTCCTTTGAGTCTGTTGTAATAGAGGAATCAGGCGACTTGGAAGTGATTAATGAGAATGGAATGGCTGTGGCCTTTGAGTACTTTTTCGTGCCTTTGATTTATTGCATTAATTCAGACTTTCAAAATTCCGATGAAAATGACGAGGAAGAAATTCCTCCGATTTTGAAATATTTGCTAGATCAAGAGCATGAGAGGTTTGTAAAACCACTGGTTGATGAAATCACCCAAATTAATGTTGGTACTGAGAAGGACCCGTGGCTAGTCCAAATCGGGTCCATGTTGTCTTCGGAGGAGCTCGAGCGCTTAGTCGCTTTATTAAAAGATTTCAAAGATGTTTTCGCATGGACCTACAAAGACATGCCTAGAATCGATCCTGAGATTGTACAGCACTGGATCTCTCTTGACCTAGAGGCCCGACTCGTTAAGCAGAAGCTCAGAAGGATCTGCCCAGATTGGGCTATCAAGATCAAAGAAGAAGTCACCAAGCAAATTGACACAGGGTTCCTGCTGGTATCCGAATACCCAACTTGGTTGGCCAACATAGTTCCAATCCCGAAGAAAGACGGTAGAATTCGGGTAAGTGTGGACTTCAGAGATTTGAATAAAGCCAGTCCGAAGGACGACTTTCCTTTGCCACATATCGATGAGTTTGTGGACTTCACTGCAGGGCATGCGTTGCTCTCATTCATGGATGGGTTTTCTGGCTACAATCAGATATTGATGGCACCCAAAGACCGGGAGAAGACTACTTTTACCACCCCATGGGGGACCTACTGTTATAGGGTGATGCCGTTTGGGCTGAAGAATGTTGGGGCTACATATCAACGGGCTGCGACCATAATTTTGCATGATATGATCCATAAAGAGGTTGAGGTGTATGTAGACGACATGATTGTCAAGTCCAAGGAAAGAGAGGGCCACTACATCGCCTTGCAGAAATTCTTTCAACGGATCAAAGAATTTCAGCTGCGGCTGAATCCTCAAAAGTGTACGTTCAATGTTACAGCAGGGAAAATGCTGGGGTTGTTGATTACACAGAGAGGTATCGAGGTCGATCCTTCTAAAATCAAGGCCATCTTAGAAATGCCACCACCAAGGACTGAAAAGGAGGTGCGAGGCTTTCTGGGAAAAGTGCAATTCATAAGACGGTTTATTGCAAAATTAACCTTGACTTGTGAACCACTCTTTGGTCTCCTGAAGAAAGAAAAGAAATTCCAACGAGACGGCTGATGCCAAGCTGCTTTTGAACAGATTAAGTAATATTTACAGAACCCACCTGTGTTGTCACTACCTGAGTCGGGGAAACCGTTGATTCTGTACCTTTCAGTGACTAAAACTACAATGGACTGCATGCTTGCACAGGAGTCTAAGGACAAAATGGAGAGAGCTATCTACTACCTGAGCAAGAAAATGCTGGATTATGAAACCCGATACACTCCGCTAGAGAAAGCTTATCTGGCCTTGGTATGGGCTACCAAGAAGCTGCATCACTACCTGTTACCTCACTTTGTAATACTGGTTTCGAGATTAGATCCCATCAAATATCTCTTCGAGAAACCAGCACTTACGGGTAGGCTAGCCCGTTGGTTGCTTCTACTTTCCGAATTCGATCTGAAGTATATGACACGCAAGTCAATGAAAGGGAGAGTGGTAGCCGAGTTCCTAGCCGATCACCCAGTTGAAGGGGATGAAGCAGTTGAGTACTTATTCCCAGACGAGGCCATTCTGCATATCGAAGAAGAGTTTTGGACGATGTACTTTGACGGAGCGTCAAACCAATACGGGTATGGGATAGGGGTGTTGCTGATAGCACCCGACAATTTTCGCATACCCCTAGCATTCAAACTTCGGTTCAAAGTCTTGAACAATGAGGCAAAGTATGAGGCGTGTATTGCTAGACTAGAAGCAGCTCTAGAACTAGGGGTAAAACTGTTGGACGTCATTAGGGACTCGAACCTTGTTGTATTTCAAGCTAAAGGAGATTGGAAAGTCAAAGAAGAAAATATAAGAATCTACCATCAGACCTTAGACTTGCTGATTCCTCGGTTTGAGAAGCTAAACTTCGCTCATCTATTAAGAGAGAACAACAGGTTCGCAGATTCATTAGCAACTCTATCTTCTATGATAGACATCCCTTTCGGAGTCCGGATGCGTCCGATCATCATCGAACAGAAATTTGCAGCGGCCTACGAGCTGATTGTTGCCATAGATGAAGTACAAGACGAAAATCCCTATTATTATGATGTTTAAAACTTCTTGGAAAAATAGGCATATCCACCATGGGCAAATGCCAAGGATAAGAGGGTAATTCGAAGAATGGTTGCTCAGTTTGTCGTCTGCGGAGGAAAACTGTACAAGAGAGGTCATCTCGAGATGCATAAGTTGTGTGTTGATGCCGAAGAATGCAAGCGCCTAATTGAGGCCATCCATAGAGGAGAGTGCGGCGCACACATGAATAGGGTGATGCTAGCTCAGAAAATCCTTAGACAGGGTTACTACTGGTTCACTATAGAGGAGGATTGTATTGGTTTTGTCCAGCAAAGCCACAAATGTCAGATCCATGCAAACCGCATGAACATTCCACCGTTGAAGCTATACAACATGACTTCGCCATGGCCATTTTCAGTCTGGGGGATTGAAGTGATCGGGGCTGTCACTCCAAAGGGGTCCAATGGGCATGAGTTCATTTTGGTCGCGATAGACTATTTTACGAAGTGGGTTGAGGCCCAGTCTTATGCGGTGTTGAAGGCATCGCATGTTGCAAAATTCATCAGAAACAACATCATCTGTCGCTATGGGGGTCCCGAACGAGATTATTTTAGATAATGGTTCCCACTTCAAGAAGGAAGTGATCGACTTGTTGGACAAGTACAACGTGGCTTTTCATAAGTCATCTACATATCAGCCACAAACCAACGGAGCTGTTGAGGCCGCCAACAAGAACATCAAGCGTATTCTACAGAAGATGGTGGAAACCTACCGGGACTGGCCAGATAAGCTGTCATTTGCTCTGTGGGGCTACCGGACTTCAATTCGAACTTCTACTGGGGCGACTCCATATTCCTTGGTCTATTGGATGGAGGCTGTTCTGCCTATCGAAATTGAGGTTCCGTCATTACGAGTATTGGCTGAGTGTTAGATAGTTGAGGCAGATTGGTAGCAAAACAGGTTCGAAGAACTCATGCTCTTTGATGAAAGAAGGCTGAAAGCACTGTATCATGTTCAGGGTTATCAACAACGAATTGCCAGGGCTTTTAACCAGAAGGTTAAGTCTAGGAATTTGAAAGGAGATCTTGTGCTCAAAGACAACCGAGCTCTCATCTACGACCCTAGGGGCAAGTTCAAACCTAATTGGACTGGTCCTTACATCATCAAGTCTATCTGGTCAGGTGGTGTTGTCGTTCTGATGGACGTAGATGGCCTAGAGTTCTCCCAGCCGATCAACATGGACGAGTTGAAGAAATACTATCCCTGAGTGGCTCGCTAGGCTGAAAACCCGAAAGGGCGACCTAGGCAAAAGTTAGAGCATAAAAAAAAATTTGAAATAATAAAAACTAAGCTCGCAATGTTGAAAACCCAGAAAGGACGACCTTGGCAAAAGTTAGAGCGCAAAAGGAGAGTGTTAATACACGAGTGAACCCAAGCTGAACTACGTAAAGCTTGATTCCCACCTCTGGGATACGTAGGCAACTTCATCCTGAAGTTCAGCCATAAACACTTCCCCGATCAACTTTGTCCATGTGATCATGTTTGGTCATCTTTGTCTATTCTACATTCAAGAGCTCAGTTGTGATCTCTAGTGCAGTGCTATTCAGACTAGGGGCAACTTTCCAGTTGCTTGGATCCGGGGTTGTACATTTTAGTGACAAATCTCAAGCGTGTCCGGTTCTAATCCATATCGAAAATGGTTTTGAAAAGTTTTACTAAAAGTTGATTTTGCTCAAATTAATCTTTTTAAAACTTAGACCATTTTTGGACCAAATGGAAAATTTTCAGTACCCACAACCTTCAATTACATTGATTTCAACACAGAGTTCTCCTACTCTTGAATACAAATTGAAGTTGCTTTTGATTACATTCCTAAAGAAAACTTGAAAGTTCTGATTAAAGCAAATAAATTAGGGGCACAGTCAGGTGTTTCTGCGTCCCCTCCCAGAGCTTGTTGAAGCCTCTGATGCCAAAGTGGGCCTGATCTGCGCCTCCTCATCAAGCCAAGCTAGGCACTCATCAGAGAGGGTGCAACTGAAAGTGGGAGCGGGGGCTAGAAGCTCTCTCGTCCTCCATGCTGTGGCATACCGAGCTAATCAGGCGCCTCGGACCGAAATACAAAGAGGTACTCAATCCCTCTTCGGGCAGTTCGATCATATCCACCGGCGCGGAATCGAAATGGAAGTAAAAGGACAGCGGCGTCAAGCCAATCAACTGAATCCCAGGTTGGCAAGTCATGTTGTAGCTCATCGCTGGTAAATTGAGCCAGGGGCAGCGCCAAGCAATGTTGAGAGCAGACAAACTGCATATCCAGTTGCACCACCATCCCTCATCCGGGGCATCGACTAGACGTCGTAGGAAGAAATAGTTGCGGGCTGAATACGTTAGGCACGAGTCCACAACCTTCAATTTGTTCATCAACCATACCTGGAGAGGGATGAAAAATGAGAGATTAAAGAATAGAGAGGTGTACGTTGAGGGAAAAAGTGAGAAAAAGGTTTTTGAGAGAAAAATCGAGCCTGAGGGCTGAGTGATGCGAGCAATATATATGTGAGATGGGGTGGGAAACATTACCTGCAGTAGTAGTGGACTCCCCGCAAATCTAGTCATCTCCCAGCGATGAAAAGCGTCCAAACCCATCAATGTTTCGGCTAGCGTCATGGCAATGTAGCTTTTGCCCTCTTTCAAGCCCTCGACGACCTCAAACAAACAAGTGTTAAACCCACCGGAGCCTGGGGCAAGCAAGAAATGAGACAACATGCACAAGCAAAGCGCATGTCGCCGATAACCCTACCAGTGATGGTCGCCGTGGTCACCGGCATCAGAAAACTGATGAACCAAGCTCAGAATGTCCAGCTCTCCATCGTGAATCAATGACCGAGCATCATGCAAAGTAAGGCCGCACATTCGTCCTAAGGCTTGGACGTAGCCGAACCGAAATTGAGGCAAGATTTCTTCATCATGCTCGGATTCCATTAAAGCTTGGAAATCCTCGAAAGTGGGACATATCTCTTGTCCGCCAAAGCTAAAAACGTGTGTTACCGAATTCCAAAACCTTTCTGCGGCGTGAAAGAACGTGAAACACAGCGGGGTATGACTCAACGTGAATAGTGCATTTATGCCAAAGCCCTGAAAATTTAGCTTTTCCGAGCCATCTAACTTGCCAACCCAATTTGTGAGATTTTGGACAAGAAATGCTTCCATTTGGTGCAAATTTGAGCTAAAATGGGAAAAACTACGAAGCTGGGGCTTTTGTAGAAGATAAGGTGTTGAGTGGAAGACAGGTGTCAACATTTTGAAGGCTTTTGCCATTTTTGGCCGATCGGCCAAAAAGAGTGCCGACCGACCATCTTTTTTGGCCGATCGGCTAGTAATGATGGCCGATGGCCATTTCTTGTGCCGATGGCCTCTTCCTTTGGCCGATGGCCTCTCCTCTTGTTCTCTGAGCTATCTATGTGTTGAATATGCTGAGAACTTGTGATTGGTTCCACTTCCAATGCCTTCCGGTGATGATTTTGCGAAGTCGCGCCTGTGTTACTTCAATTTGTTTATCGAGTTGTTGCACATTTGTTTATCGAGTTGTATTTTGTATTCTTTAAGTCTTTGTCTTGCTTATCGAGTTGTATTTACATTTGGTTAGCTAGTCAAGTTATTTGTTTTGCTTATCGAGTTGTTTTATTATTAGTTGGCTCACTACCTGATTAATGCAATTTGAGTGTTTGGTTTTCAAAACAAGTTCAATCTCATTTACATTGTTATGTAATGCGATGCGATGCTTAGAATGAACAAATGCAACACTTTTTCAACAAAAAGGGCTGTTTCATTTCATCATTTTCTTTTGCAAAAGTACATAGTTTTGAAAAAAGCAAAACCTGCCTAAGGTAGTACAATGTGCAAAACTACCAGTAAAAAGGAAAATAAAGCAAAAAAAGAAAAACTGTAAAATGTCTGGATCGGGGTCAATCCCCTCAAGCACAGGAGTCTGTCCTCGTCCTCTTCCTGGATGAAGGTCCAGGATCGTCGCCGCTAGCTCCGCCGTCAGAGTCTGAATCTAAGCCATCCGCAGCCTCATCCTCAGACGACTCCGCCTTTGCATCAGACTCGTCGTCATTTGGAATGGGTGCTCGCGAGTCGCGCTCCCAGTGAGTATGCCCACTGTGATGATATCGAATCCCTCCTCCTGCTCTCCTCGCCTCCTCAAAGTTTGAAGGTCCTGCTGGAGCACCCCCTGCAACCGGTATTCGAAATGGGGCCTGAAAAGAGCAAACGGCAAATGCATTAGTTATGCTATGTAGAGTATAGTGTATGAATGCTATGAGCAGTATGAGAGTTACAGTGTATCAATGCCGTGAGTGGTATGTGAATGCAGCGTATCAAGTACTGTTTTGACAATATGGTGTAATAAATCACTATAGAACGGATTATGCAAAGTTTTTGAAACTGAGGTTGAAAGAACTCACCAGGATGCCATAGATGGTGAGCAGGTCTATGCTCCGCTGCAGCATCCCCATCACTGAGGCTGTCAGCTCCAGTGCCTGTCCCGTGTACTCAATCGAAGCCTGCAAAAGTGTTGAAGTCATTAGTATTCTGCGGGATATCAAATGAAATGAAACAAAATGACTGTACAGAGTAAAAAGTATAGTACATACCGGGGTTGAGCCGCGAACTCCAACGAGCTCATGATCAGCTGGAGAACAAGCGATGGGTATCTGGTAGATCTCCCCACCCTGTCCTCGACATGTCATAGTAGTGGGCAGCTCAGGCCACTCCACTCCATATCCCCTCCGGGAGCCGCTCCGGTCACAAGCCTATGTCACCCTCAGCACCCCTACTCTTGCTACTGGCGCTGCGGGCCTCTCCCTCTCAATTCGGTGAGCACTGGCCAAGGGTGGCATCAGATAAGTCTGGATGAAGGCGGCGTAGTCACCCTTATCTCAGAAAAACTCAGAGTCCCAACCAATCGTCTAATCAATTATCTCCTCTGAGGTGTACCTCTCAGTGTGCCTCATGTAAGTGGGAGGTGGCCTCGGAACTATCTGCTCTGCTAAGCCGAGGGTCTGCCGCAAGAAGCGCTCCCCCAGGTACCAAGCCCAGCAGACTGGACCCTCCAACAAGACCCTGAACCAGGCAGCCTCTCGAGCACCAGATATCGCTTCCTCATTGTCAGCAACTGAGCCTGTGGTCGCTAAGTGATTTGTAAATAATGGGATATACAGTTTGTTATCTATTATTGAAAGTATAATCCAAAGAGAAACTCAAATAAACTATAATGTTTGACATACCTCAGCTGCGGTGACAGTGTTGAAATATCTACGAAAGAACAAGAAGGACTCCCGCGGCCTCCGCTCGCACCTCATGTCAAATTGGTAGGAAAATGGAACGGCGAGAGGCATCTCCACCTCTGGCTCTGGAGCAAGCCTAGGAAAGTAGGCATACACCCACAACTACATAATGTAACAGGGTAAGAATGAGTATGCTTATCAATAAGGCAGTATGCAGATAAAGCAGAAATCAGAATCATGTGCAGTGTGTGCAGAGTATTGTGTAGCATGTGAAGTGTATTATACAGTGTGTGCAGTGTACAGCCAGTGTAAAGAAGATTGTATCTGTGCAGTGTGTGTGGTGTACAGATAATGTAAAGTAGAATTGAAAAGACAGAAAAGGAAAATATACCTCCCAGGCTCGCCAGTAGCCTCCGAGCAAATGTTTGTTGCGGCGAGAGGATGAGCTCATGTATCCGTAGAGTGTGGCCAAGCCTGCGCCACCCCAGTCGTAGCGGTGGATCCGCGTCACGTCCACCAATGCGCTTAGCAGATAAAGGGCGACAGTGTTCGCCTGGTTGACAAAAAGGGTGGTCCCCAGCAAGAACATGATGAATCTGCGAGCGTACTGCTCCACCTCCTCCCGAGTTGTGGGCGCCTGAATCCGAAACTAGTCCTCGAACCAAGAATACCTCACAAACCCTGGCTGAGAGAGAGCAAGTAGATCTGGACGGCATCCCACTAGCCCAGGTCGGTGTCGAAAAGAATCGAATCACCCCCTACCCCGATGTCGGTGAGCATCGAGAAGTCGAAGGGAGTCATCGTCATCTCCCCTGCAGCAGAAAGGTGGAAGGAATCGGTGGTGTCCCACCACCTTTCCACCAGAGCACCAAGAAGGGGCCTACTCGCAGTGAGGCACGAGAGTCCCACGCAGAAAACGCCAAAGCCGGCCTGATCAACGATGTGGCGGACCATATCGGGCAGCTCCATGTACTAACCTCAGGCAATGGTGTTCCCATTCCCCCGAAAGGCATGGGAATCTCCCTGTGTTCAAAGACAAACAGATGCGGAGCAGTGTTAGAAATACAGTGTTTGAATGCGTTCAGAATTGATGAAAATGCAATGTGTATTCATGTGTTCGAGTTTAAACAGATATCGTGCGTGGGTGTGCTCACGGTGAACTAAGCATGTGATGTATCAGTGTGTTTATGATGATCAGTTAAAGAACAATGTCGGCTATCGAAGATATTTGATCTACATTGCAGAAAGTAAAAGAGGGGAAGAGTGAACCTCAGCAGCACCGTAGGACAGATGCGACTCTGGCTCGCGTAGCAAAAGCTCCAATGGCACGCCTCGCGCACAGCTCCTGAACTGGCGGATGCTATTGGGAGGCAGTATGTGAACCACCGGCCGGTATGTCGCCGTGTAAAACGGTCGAACAATCGAACACTTAGCGATAGAAGCTCGACCTCAGGGTCCGTATCCATCTCCGGAGGAGTCCCACCTCGTGGAATATCGTCTGCCATCTCAAGAAGGGTGCAAAAATGGCCGAGGGTATGGAAAATCGGTGAGAATGCAAAAAGTCAACCGAAAGTCAACCCCAAGGGGTGAAAAATGAGAGAAAAGGTCATAGTGCAGGAAAAGGCACGAAAATCAAGGTAAACTCAGGGGAAACAAACCCCAAGTAGTGGAAATCAAGAAGGGGACACCGAAAACGCGTTTTGTTCGGTTCAAAGTGTGTAAAACGAAGAGGGTTTCGCGAATCGAATGTCGCAGGAGGCTCGAAAACAAGGAAAAAGCTCGGATCTAAGGGTGAAGAATGGCCTAGAGAGAAAGAGCACTGATTTTCGACTAAGGGAAAGTGAAAGAATAGGGTTTGAGGCCCCATATTTAAAGACCCGAGGTGAAATGTCAAAACTGCTCCGAAATTGCCATTTTTGGTCGATCGGCCAAATTGTTAGCCGATTGGCTAAATTTTTGGCCGATAAGCTCCTTTTGTGGCCAATGGATGGCCGATGGCCTCCTATTGTGGTCGATGCACCTCCAATGCCCTTGTTTGGGTCAGTTTTGTTGATTGGTACCTTTATCTCTCAAGAGAATGCAAGAAAATAGACTTTTTAAGCTTAACCGGCCTTCGTGTTGACCTTGAATCGTGTCTTCCATGTGCGGCACTTGATACGTACGAGGTGTATCATTTTTCGTATCTTTTTGTATATCATAAGATTTAAGAATTGCCCAAGAATTGCTTTGAATATGTTGCATTACAACATTTTGTCGTGTTTGTAATAGGTGCACTTGTTATACATCTTCTCGTTTTTGCATTGAGCATGCCTCGTCATGCTTTGAAGTTGCATCTCAATATTATGAATAACATGCCTTTACCATGCTTCATTGAATATGGCATCTCTATGTCGTTGCGTGGAACATGCATGTTGCATTGTCGCTTAGAATATGCGCCATCACGTTTGCCTAACATGTGCATGTTATGTCGGATATGTATCCACAATTACATTTCGTAGGGCGTACATGTTGCATTGAGCGTACATCTTTGTTGTTGTTTTGCATAGAATGTGCACCATAATATTACATGGAATATACATCACTACTCGTTGCATTGTTATGCACTTTTCACGTGCATTGTTGTGCACTTTTCACTCGCGTTGCTACACATCTCTTCGCTTGCATTGCGCATGCACACGTTTATTTCATATTGGAATTGTATCTTGACGTAACGTTCAACATGTGTTATTACCATATTGTACCTATTGAGTTTCTTCCTTATGTAGGGCACGATATTGTATGTACGGTTCATTTGAGACTGATGCAACTAGACGGTACTGTATGTGCTGTTCATTCAGAGGAATTCTAGGTGAGACCTTTCCTATCCTTTGAGTTCGTTTTGTTTCAGTTAGAAACACCTCGGCGCACTCGATGTGATACGTTGAGTGTCGTTCTCTTCCTTCTCTTGCATGTGATACGCTGAGAATTGTTGGTCCTTCCTTCTCTTGCGTGTGATACGCTGAGAATTGTTGCTCCTTCCTTCTCTTGCGTGTGATACGTTGAGAATTGTTGTTCTCCTTCCTTCTCTTGCGTGTGATACGCTGAGAATTGTTGCTCTTTCCTTCTCTTGCGTGTGATATGTTGAGAATTGTCGCCCATTCCTTCTCTTGCGTATGATACGCTGAGAATTGTTGCTCTTTCCTTCTCTTGCGTGTGATACGCTTAGAATTGTTGTTCTCCTTCCTTCTCTTGCGTGTGATACGCTGAGAATTGTCGCTCATTCCTTCTCTTGTGTGTGATACGGTGAGAATTGTTGCTCTTTCCTTCTCCTGCATATGATACGCTGAGAATTGTTGTTCTCCTTCCTTTTCTTGCGTGTGATACACTGAGAATTGTTGTTCTCCTTCCTTCTCTTGCGTGTGATACGCTAAGAATTGTTGTTCTCTTTTCTTCTCTTGCGTGTGATACGCTGAGAATTGTTGCTCTTTCCTTCTCTTGCGTGTGATACGCTGAGAATTGTCATTCCTTCCTTCTCTTGCGTGTGATACGCTGAGAATTGTTGTTCCCTTTCCTCTCTTGCGTGATGCACTAAGAGATGCTCCTCCCTTCTCCTACGTGTGATACGCTGAGAATTGTTGTTCTCCTTCCCTTTTCTTGCGTGTGATACGTTGAGAGATGTTGTGTTTGAGACTCCGGGTGTCCTCGGTAGTCGCTTTTAGTCTTCTCCGCGTGAGACGCAGTGAGAATTGCATAATTCTCTTACATCCTTTCTGTTGGAATATGTAGGACTGTTATTTCTTATTCGCTTGCTTAAACTGTTGCATGTTATACTTCATTATAGCTCTCTTTGCATGATCATAAGTTATGTTTGGCATCGTGCATGTCCTTTGCATTTTGCCCCTGCTTGCGGGGCACATCTCTTTGTTATCTTGTATGCTTGTCTAAGTCTTCGGCCTTGTCAAAAATGGGTCGTCTCTAGGCTTTGACATTCACTCCCATCATCTTATGACTTTCGAGTTCTGTCAAAAAGGGGCAACTGTAGACACCCCATTTTTAACCGTCCTCAAGACTTGGACATCATTGTTTGAACACTCGATGATCATCCATGCTCGTGTTCGTTTTGAGTTCCTGAAGGTCTCGGATGCGTGCCTTGCCTTAGAATCTCTCAACTTGTCTATTTTGTGCTTGGTTGTGGACCAAGGACTTGTGGTTTTGCTTCTGAGGGAAGAGGGTGGCTTTTTGGCCATCCCTGCAACCCATCGGCTAAGGCTTTGTGCCATCGGCCATGTTTCCCTACCATCGGCCATAAGTGTTGGCCGATCGACACTCTTTTTGGTCGATCGACCATAGTTTTGAGCCGAGGCCTTTCCATCTGTTTTTTGCAGATATTTTCTGCCAGTTGTGACAGCTGGTGGACACAATTCTCATCCTCCATACGTGTATGAAGGGATTGCATTCAAGACTCAAGCTTGTTCAACAAGCTTGAGAATTGAAATTCTATAAGAAGGGAGGCCCTCTTCCCTTTCCAGAGGTTCTGGAAATTTGATATACAAGTTCTATATCTCTCTCTATATATATTTTACCTCTCTCTCTTGTTTAGCCCTTGTTTGTGCCCAAAAGTGTAGATTCTTCACACTATTGCACACAAACACCTACTAGAACACCATTCTTTGGTTGCTGAGATACTAGGGAGTTGATTTTAGTGTTCTTGGACTGGTTTTGTTTAGAAGAGGCTGCTGGAGTTATGTTCTTGAAGGTGTTCATCAAAGGTGAGTCAACTACCTTTTAATCCCCCATTTTGGCTTAAGCTTTTAGACTTATTTGCATGTTGTTTTAAGCTTAGCTATAAACTACAAAAAGTTCTAATTTTTCATGCTTGTGATGTTTGCTTAAGGTCACTTTTTGGTTGGGGGTAGTCTACTCCCTCTTAGGCCTTGTTTTGTGCCTTCTCTTTTGAGCTTTGGAACCATCTTGTTTTGACCTTCTCACCACTGAAATCCAGACGATTTTTAGTGGTGGAGAGGTGGTTTTAGAGTCTTGAATAGGAGAGGGACACCCCCCTTCTCCTTGTGTCTCATTTGCTAGTATAAATGGCTCATATTGGTAGCATGTTTGTTTAGCATGTTTCGGCTTCATTTCAACAAGTATTTGGTGTTATTTTTCCATACTATAACTCTATTTTAAGTTGGTTTGATAGCCTCTTACATGCATCATGCACTTGTAGTGTAATCCTCTCATTGCCTTAACATGCACCTTGCATTTGGGTCATCATTCTTGCTTGTTTTGGCTCAACTCAAAGGAGCTTTTAGCCTTGTTTTACCATGCTCTAGCTCTGATTTGTAGTGTCTTGGTCATGCATGCATTGTTTTGTATAGCCATGGTTCAATCTAGCTTGTTAGCTTTGAGTGTTCAAGTCACTAGCATGCATTGCTTGGACCATTTTCATGATTTGGCATCATTTCATATGAGATTTCAGTCCATATAGTGTGGCCATGCATTCATATTTGTCACCTTTTCCATGCATTGAGAGGTTGGTGTTTTATGCCTCAAGAATGGATCATTGTGCATGCCATCATACTTAGGCTTTTGAGATGCCATCTCAGTAGGTTTTTGGGCTTATTTTGACATGCTATAACTCTGATTTTCATTGGTTAAGTCATGACATGTTTGGTTTTGATAGGTGTAGTGTAACACCCCTTGTTAGCCTTGCGTGCTTCATGCTTTTGGTGTTGTGTTCTAGCTTGTGTTGGCTAGTTTCGAGCATGTTTTTGGTCTTGTATTGACTTGCCTTGGGACTGTTTTGGTTGCCCTTGGCCCTTGGGGGCTTCCTTTGCATAGCCTTAGTGTGAGTCCTTTTGTTATCTTCAAGCTTTAAGCTTTCTTGTATGCTATAATTGTTTTGCTTGGTTGGTTTGGCATCATTCCATGCTTAATTTCAAGGCCTATAGTATTGTCACATGTTTATACTTTTCACTCTTTAAGTGCTCTTAAGAGTTGGTATCTTCATGTCTTGTTTGTGAACCAAAGTGTGTGCATGATTGTATGTGCTTTTGTCTTCATTTTCATTGCATCTTGGCCACTGATTTGGGCATGGCTGAGGTCTACCCATTTTGGTTTAAGTCCATCTTTGCATGTTGTTGCATGCTTGACATGTGGCATGTTGTTGCATGCTTGTGTAGACACCCCATTTTTGACCGTCCTCAAGACTTGGACGTCACCGTTTGAACACTCGGTGATCATCCATGTTCGTGTTCGTCTCTAGTTCTCGGAGGTTTCGGCCGCGTGCCTTGCCTCAAGACTTCCCGACTTGTGTTTTGCCTTTGAGGGGCAGGGTAGGGCTTGTGGGCCATCCTCACACCTCACCGGCCATGGCTTGAGGCCACCGGCCCTATTTCCTTGCCACCGGCCATTGGTGATGGCTGGTCGGCACTATTGGTGGTCGGTCAGCACCTTATGTGGCCGGTCGGCATCTTTTGTGGTCGGTCGGCCATCTTTGTTGGCCGATTGACTCTTTTTCTGGCCGAGACCTTTTCTTGAGGGGGGTTTGAACCTTTTGAACCCCCTTGGTTTAGCTTCCCCAAGAAGCTTGAACTTTTTGAACCCTTGGTTCTAGCTTGAACCATTTGAACCTTTTTAGCTTCTCCAAGAAGCTTGACCCTTTTTAGCTTCTCCAAGAAGCTTGCACCTTTTTAACTTCTCCAAGAAGCTTGCACCTTTTTAGCTTCTTGGAGAAGCTTGCACCTTTCTAGCTTCCAAGATAAGCTTGCACCTTGTTAGCTTCTCTTAGAAGCTTTGAGCCATTGCCTTGTCTATATAAAGAGGGCCTCTCCTCCCATTTGAGGGGTTAGAAAAATTTGATATATATCATATGTATATCACTCTCTCTCTATATTCTCCCTCTCTCTCTACATTTGGGTGATTTAGAGGGTTCAAAAAGGGCTAGTTCTTGCACATTTACACTACAACTCCTACCCTAACACCTCCATCATTAACCTAAGGAGCTTGGAGGCCATTTTCAGAGGCTAAGGGACTGGTTTTTGATCCAAGAAGCTGCTGGTTTCGTTGGTCTACAAGGGTGAGCCTTTAACCCTCTTTTATTCCCCGTTTTTGCACCAGATTTTAGCCTATCTTTCTTGCTGTTTTGAGCTTTGTGTATAACATAAAAAAGTTCTATTTTTTTGTGTTTAAGATACTTCATTAAGGACACTTTTGTGTTTGGGGTCGTTTACCCCCTCTTAGGCCTTGTTTGGCCCCATTTTGTGCTATTTTTAGTGAACTTCAGGACCACCTTGTTTGGGCCTCCTCACCACTGAAATATTGAGAGATTTCAGTGGTGAGGATGGTGGTTTAAGGTCCTAAGAAGGAGAGGGCCATCCCCTCTCCTTGTCTTCAAAAAGTCCTATTTTAGCCTCATGTGTGAGCACCATTTTTAAGTTCATGTTGACCATGTCTTAAGTGTTATTTGTGCTTATTTTTCCATGATATAGCACTATTTTTAATTGGTTTAGACACACCATGCTTGCTTTGCATACTTGTCTTGTAATGCCATGAAATTGCCCTAACATGTATCTAGCATTTGGACCACCATGCTTGCATACTTTGGCTTAGCTTTGTGAAGTTTTTGGTCATGTTTTAACATGCTTAAGGTCTGTCTTGGGTCTTTGGAGTCATGCTTTCCATGTTTTGTATAGCTTCTTTGCATTCTAGCTTACTAGCCTTGGGTATGTGGATCATTAGCATGCTTTACTTGGCCTATTCTCATGATTTGGCATCATTGGAAACCATATTTCAGTCCATTTTCCATGTTTGCATACTTGCATTTTCCATCCCTTTCATGCTTTGAAGAGTTGATGGCTTATGCTCCATGTTTAGGCCCTTGTGCATGCATGCTTGTGTGTGTGTTTTCATGCTTTTGTTGCATCATTTTGGCCACTGTTTTGGGCCTACTTGAGGGCTATCTACTTTGGTTCAAGACCATCCTAGCATGTTGTTGCATGCTTGCCTTCTATGTTGTTGCATATTTGGCCTTGTTCCATGTTTGTTACATTGCATTTTGCATGTTTGACACATTGCACATTTGCATACTTAGCCTCCATGCCTAAGTTGCATTGCATAGAGCATGCATGCTTTGCCTCTTGAATCGAGTATGATAGAGATTGGGCTTTATGTGTTTATTTGGTTTGCATGTCATTTGAAATCAAAATGCACAACTTGGTTTCTTGGGCCATCACGCATTGAAATGCGCGATTGGTGGTCCGAGAATCGAGTACCATACCCCTTTGAGTCATAAACATGATAAAGGATGTGGTGGTGCACACATTTGCTTGAAATGCATTACCATGCCTTGTTTTGCCCTCTGCTGCTGTCAAAACAGGATTCTGCAGGAAGCTTTAGCCGGCCAGCACTGTAGATGGCCGGCCGGCCATCCATCAGTGACCGATGGCTTCACAAGTGGCCGGTGACCACTCACTTTTGGCCGGTGACCATCCCACATGGCCGGTGGTGTCCCCCAATGTCCAAAGAGTGCACCTTGGGACTTGTGCAATTTTCAGAGGAGCAGAGCAGGGAAAACAGAGGCAAACTTGTGCATGGCAACGGATTTCCGAGCAAACCCGAGCACACATGCATTGGACCCTCTTCCCGAGGCCTTTTACTGTTTTCCTTAGCTTAGTTAATTTGTTAATTAATTAAGTGGACTGTAATATTTAATTAGCTTGTAGGTTAATTAAGTTGTATTATTCTTTCGAACCCTCCGAGTGAGGGCAATTGTATAATAAGTGTGGGTGAGTGTGTGCATGTCTTCCAATCCCACGTCTTTCTTCCCTTTTATTTACCTGCTTATGATGGTAGACTAGGGCATATTTAAATTAGCATACCTTATGTTATGCATGCGTGCATCCATACATTTGTCTTACATGCACCGGGCTCGGTACATCATGCTAACTGCATTTGTTTTTCAATTCCAAATTGAGTACTTGTTAATTGCAGCATTTCACATGCCATCTTTAGGATAGCCGAGCCTATTGTAGTTGCATCTTGCATGTGTTGCATTAGCCATCTTAACATGAACTAGGATCATGCATATGATTGCTAACTAATTTCTATTTTGGCTTGGAGTACTAGGTAAGCTTTTCATGCTTTAGCATACCGCATGCGTGTGAGTGTTGCCATAATAGCATGATTACCATGAGGCTAGCTGCTTATGTGATATAACTGCTTGAATGCCTGTGGATGGAGGTTGAATTACCTAAATTGGAATAATGCATCAAAACTGGGAGTTTTAAGCCCACAGATAGTAGCAAAACCATCTTTTCTAAAAGCCCACTCGAGGGTGGCAAAACCTATATTTTAGCCTACTTGCGAGTAGCAAACCATTTTCAAAACAAACATGAAATGTTTTGTTCCAATTTAGGCGATTTGGTCTTTACTTGTTTGCTGTGCGCATAACATAGTAATTCTAGGCTAATAACCGGAATAAGAACGCGTAATATTTTCAAAATAAGATATCACAGTTAGTAAAGGCCGATCTTTGGATCGGGCAAGCGGGGGTGCTCATAGCTGACCTTCCCCAATCGTACCCAAGTTCCCGAGCCGAGGCAACTTTGGTGATGACAGACACGTGGCCTTTGGCACTGAGTCAGGGTTTCCTAAATTCCCCCATAAAAAATATTTAGGTGGCGACTCTGTATCTGGCAAAGCAGTCCATGTTTGGCACTTCTTTACAAAAAAATTTGTTTTCAAAAACGATTTGCCGGATTTGGACTCTTTGGTTCAGATTAAAAACCGTGACAATTTGAGTCCGAACTGTAGTGAACCCAAATGAACAGAACGGGAGTCATCCTCCCGGGGCGTTCGGGGACGTCTACAGCTTGCTAGTTTGCATGTTGTTGCATGCTTGTCCATCTGTGCATGCCATGCATGTTTGCATTTTGTCACATGCTTGTTTAGGTTGCATTGCATTTGGCATGCTTGTTACCTTAGCCTTGTGTGCATGTTTCAGTCATATTGCATTTTGCATGCTTATGTTGCATTGCATAGCTTTTCCATGTTGCATGCATTGCATTGTGTTTGGTTTGGGGTGTCAAACCAAACACGAGGACCGAGGGACGTTTCGTACTTAAAGTGACGAAACGTGCCTCAATCCTCGGTCGTCGACACTCTTGATCCAACATGATAGAGTGTGAGGCATTTGTGTGTTTTTGCGCATTCATTCCATATTGATGTGTGCAATTCGGTCTCTTTGGCCATCATGCATCGAAATACATGATTGATGGCTCGAGAGTCGAACACTACACTCCTTTGAGTTCCAAACATGATAAGGGGTGTAGTTGCACAACACTATCTTGCAAATGTATAGCCATGCCCTTGTTTGTCCTCTGCTGCAGCAAAAGGAGCAATCTACAAGAAGAGATGGCCGATCGGCTATCTGTAGTGCCGATTAGCTAACAATTTTTGGCCGATGGATTCATAAGTGGTCGATAACCCATTTCCCTTGGCCGATGGCCATACCATTTGGCCGATGGCCTCTCAGAGTGTCCATGGGGTGGTTCAGAGGCATCACAAAAACTAGCATAGTTTTCAGAGGAGCATAAGTGTGCAAACAGAGGCAACATGGGGCATGGCAACGGATTTCAGAGCGAAGCCGATCGAGCATGCATTTGTTCCTCCTCTTGAGGCCGCTTTAACTATTTTGTAACTTAATTAATTTGATTAATTAGTTAAGAGTTTTGTAATAATTAATTAGCTAGGGTAGTTGATTAATTAGTTGGTTTGTATTATTTATTCGGACCCTTCGTCGAGAGGGCGAATTTTGTAACAAGTGTACGTGAGTGTGATGCATGTCTTCCAACCCCATTTCTTTCTCCCTTTTACTTAACCGCTTACGATGGTTAGTTCTAGGGCATGTTTCAATTAGCATTCCCATGCTCGCATGTTTGCATCCATTCATCTGTATTGCATGCAACAGGCTCGGCGCATCATACTAACTGCATTGTATTTCAATACTGATTTGAATACATGGTTATCAAGTTGCATCTCATATGCCATCTTAGAATAGCCGAGCCTATTTCTAGTTACATTTTGCATGTGTTGCATTAGCCATCTTAACATAAACTAGGATCATGCATGATTACTAACTAGTTGTTGTTTTGGCTCGGAGTACTAAGTAAGCTTTTATGCTTTAGCATCCTGCATGCGTGTTGGTATTGCCATGATAGCATGCTTGCCATGAGGCTAACTGCTTAAGTGTTTAACTGCCTGAATGCCTGTAGGTGAAGGTTTGATTACTTGAATTGGAACAATTCATCAAAATGCGAGTTTTAAGCCCACTTGAGGGTGGCAAAATCATGTTTTCTAAGCCCACTTGAGGGTTGCAAATCCACGTCTTAGCCTACTTGTGAGTAGCACCTTCAAACCATTTTCAAATAAACATGAGATGTTTTGTTTCAACTTAGGCGAGTCTATACTTGTATGCTGTGCGCATTACATAGTAAAGCTAGCTAATAACTGGAATAAGAACACATGTGTTTTCAAAAACAAGATATCATGCTTAGTACAGGCCGATCTTTGATCGAGCGAGTGGGGGTGCTCATTGCATGACCTTCCCCTCTCGTACCCAAGTTCCCAAGTCGAGGCAACTTTGGTGATGACGGACACGTGGCCTTAGGCACAAGTCAGGGTTTCCTAAATTCCCCCAAAATAAAATATTTAGGTGGCGACTCTGTATCTGGCAAAGCAGTCCATGTTTGGCACTTCTTTATAAAAATCAGTTTTCCAAAACGATTTGCCCGATTTGGACTCTTTGGTGATTTATTGATCTTGTATTGCACTTTGCAAGATTAGATTTAGAACCGTGACATTGAGTCCGAACTGTAGTAGCTAATGAACAAAACGGATTTCGCGCCCATTTCGTGCGCGAAGTCGTGACGTTCGGGAACGTCTACAGTACCTCCTGGGCATGTTACAGTTTCTGGCGACTCTGCTGGGGATTTTATGAAATCTTGACTTGAACTCCATGATATGACTTTTATTTTCAATTATATGTTCATTGCATTGCATTCATTGGTGCACTTCAAGTCCTTGTGTTGCCCAGATACTGGTGGGAGCACAAGCATGCTTTTTGTGACACTACACCTATCTTTATGATACTTTAGAGGCCTTATTTTGTAACCTTTTAAGATCTGTCAAAAAGGTAGCTCTACTACGTAGCTCTGCTATCGAGCTTTGTTATCTAAGGTTCTCAGACTCTGAAGAGAGGCTATTTGACTCTTCTGATTTCCTGGGATCTTTATTGGTTATGACCCAAAGGACTCTTTGGTAACGTTACCTTGACTTCAACCCCTAAAGTAGAGCCAACCTTGTGCATATAATGAGCTATAGTACCTTCCAAAATTAGGACAGGATGCTCTCCTATTTCTAGGATGCATGATGCCGCTTGTTTGAATAATGAAACCCTAGATCATTTCAAAGTTAGGACAGGGTAACCCTAGCCCCCATAGGGGTGTTTGTTCTCTTTCATGCTATGTGTTATGTGCAATGTTTAGGGATTCTCAAATTTAGATGAGTGGTTCAATCATTTCAGTTTGTGGGGTTGAGTTCAATTTTTTCAACATGAGTTAGTAGTAATCAGTTGAGCTGGGATGCTTATGAAATTCTAATTGGGGGTCCCGTTTTGTTTCAGCAAGGTAGTCGAGCACTATAGCTTCCGAAAAGTCTGATATCTCCCAAGTTCTGTGGACTCGCATTGGTAGACTTTGCAAAAGTGCAAATTTGGTTCAGGGTTAGCCAGTGTTAGTTTCTTTGCCACCGGTTACACGAAGAAAAGAAAAGGCTTCATCAACTGTCCAGAATACCCCTTCTTCACCTACTAGATCATCACCACTCAACTCACCAGAATCAGTGATAGCTTAGATTCCAGAGAATATAGCAGACATACTATTGGCCCTTCAACGGAGTATGGATACCATTGCCACTACAGTTGCTGCCCAAGACACTACTCTTGCCGAACTGCAGCGCTCATCTGGGGCGTCCATTGCTCAACCACCTCCGGTGACTCATCTAGTTCCACCTCCACCTCCACTAGCTGACGAGTTTCCCGAACTTAACTCACTAGAAGATCTGAGGGTTCCTGTACAAACTTCAGGAGGACCATTTCCCCTTCCCCAACCAACGGGAGGGATCTTTCCCCCCGAAGCACCTGAATCTGACTCAACTATGTTGAAGCTAGCCAAGTTGGAAAAACTTTTCAAAAAGGCACAAGGAGTCAATTCAATCCCAGACATCAAAGACGGGTACACTAAGACAGCTGTGAAGTTGCCAGAACGGTTCAAAATGCCACACATTGATAGGTTTGATGGCTCCGGCGACCCAATGGTGTACATTCGCCTGTTCTCTAATGTCTTAAAGCCTATGGGTTTGACTCGTCCACAAAAGCTCTCTTTATTCGGACGAACTTTGTCAAGAGTGGCTACCATCTGGTATGCCAAGTTAGAGGACTGAGTAAAACAAAGTTGGGAAGAGTTAGTCGAGGCCTTTATCACCCAGTATGCTTATAACACCCAGATTGAAGTGACTACTCGGGAATTAGAAGCCACCCGTCAAGAGTCCAATGAAAGTTTCAGGACCTGTATCACCAGATAAAGGGCAAAAGCAACAATGATGACCAACAGACCACTTGAAAAGGACCAAATCCGTATGATAGTCAGAAATCTGCATGGAAAGATGTTACAAAAAATGATAGTCCTCCCGCTCTTCACTTTTAATGACTTAAAAGAGATAGGGGTTCAGATAGAGGATGACATCAAACAGGGAATTATTGATGATAAGGAACCTGTTTGGAAGCCTTTTGGTCGCAGTTCCAATGCTGCCACCAGTGGTAGCACAGCTATGAAACCCTCTGAAATCAACTTGGTCGCCACCACCACTAAAATAGCCGACCCCTTTACTCATGCTGGCCCGTAAACAACAAACACAACCCGAGTCCTAACCAGAACATTCACCCATCTCCATATGTCACTCTTCAAAGCAATGAACATCATGGCAAAAAGAAGGTATTTGAAGCCTTTGGACCCCCAACCTCTCCCAGCCAAGCATGACCTTACCAAACACTATGCTTCCACCAATAACCCGAACATGACACAGACCGTTGCATTCGTCTCCATCATAAGATCCAAGATCTCATAGACAATAAAGTCATAGCTCCCCCACAACCACCAAAACCCAACGTCACTACCAACCCGTTGCCGCCCTATGACAAAATCCCACCACCTCCTCATCTTAACCTCATCCACACACTTTCGTCCACCTTTAACCCCAGTATCTATATCACATCCACCCATTTACCAAAACCTGAGGTACATATTCCTGAAGGCACCGAGTTGTGTATGATGGATGTATCTCCAACCCAGCAAAAACCCAAATCCCTATGGTGGTAGCAGACAAACTATCAGAGAAAAAGCACGATCCTAGCCGGTATATTGTTCCCAGTGGTCAACTAAAGCTTGAGGTTGATCTACCTGACTCATTTTCTATCAATGTTGTCAGAGAGGATGTACTTGAATAGGGGCTAGATGATTTGGCTGACCTAGAGGAGGACTTGGCTAATCTTCATTTCTTTGAAGAATTAGACCTTGGGAATGTACAGATGGGATAGTGGGAATTGAAGAATTACAGTCACGGCTGGTCAAGTGGTGACGAAGGTTCTGATAAGGAAATTGAAAGAAAAAGGGATGAATTGCGACTTGATTTCGGAAAACCTGTTGAATGTCGTAAAGGAAAAAGTTCTAAAGGAAAAGAAAAAGAACCAGAAAGCCATTCAGAGCATACTGTGGGAATGATTCAAGCAGTGCTAGATAATTGCCTTTCGGTCAACGAAGGCGAATGGTCGGATGATAATGATCTACAGCTCGCCCACATTGATAATGAATGGGTAAACAATGTGCCGGATGAGACTTGGTATGTTGATGAAATTTATCATTTAACCAAGAGTGGGCGCTACTTCAAGCCTCCACATCTAGACCAAGGAGAGCCCTCTGGCAAAGATAAAGAGACAGAGAAAGAGAAAGAGAAAGAGGTAGAAGAAGAACTGGTTCTAAAACAACTGAAAAAGATCTAGGTAAACATTTCCATTTAGGGTCTTCTCATGGCTTCCCGAGAACATCGACAGGCAATGTTGTCAATGTTGGGCAAGGCTAAGCTGCCAATTGACACCACTCCCGAGCAATTAGCGTCATTAATCACCCCAAGAGAAACCATTCCAATAATAACTTTTTGTTGACAAAGAGTTGCCACCAAAAGGATCAGGACATAATAAGCCTCTGTACATATCACTGGAATGCAGAAAGAAATGGATCCCGATTGTTCTGATTGACACCGGATCAGCTATCAATGTCTGTCCTACTGTAGACGTCCCCGAACGCCCCGGGAGGGTTAAGTCCCGTTCCGTTCATATTGGGGTCACTACAATTCGGACTCGATTTGTGTCGGTTCTAAATCTGAACCAAAGAGTCCAAATTCGGCAAATCGTTTTGAAGAAAAACAGATTTTGAAAAGTAGTGCCAAACATGGACTGCTTTGCCGGTCTGAGTCGCCACCTAAATATTTTAAAATGGGAAATTTAGGAAACCCCGACTCGGTCAAGGCCACGTGTCCGTCATCACCAAAGTTGTCTTGGCTCGAGCTTGGGTACGATCGGGAAGGTCACTATGAGCATTCTTTCGCCTCATTCCAAGACCGGCCTCTACTAACCGTGATATCCGATTTTGAAAACTTTATGTGTTCTTATTCCAATTATTAACCTAGAATTACTATGTTATGCGCGCAGCAAACAAGTATAGACTAGATTGCCTAATTTGGAAACAAACATTGCATATCCGTTTGTTTGGAAAACAATTTGAAATTGCTACTCGCAAGTAGGCTAAAATACGGATTTCAATGAGTTATTCCAACTCAAGCAATCCAACCTCCATCCACAGGCATTCAAACAGTTTATCTCACATAAGCACTTAGCCGCATGGTAAGCATACTATCATGGCAACATTCACACGCATGTGGTATGCTAAAGCGTAAAATACTTACATCGTACTCCGTGCCAAAATAATAAACTAGTTAGCAAACATGCATGTCCTAGTTCATGTTAAGTGGCTAATGCAACACAGGCAAGGATGCGATCTAGACAGGCCCGGCTATCCTAAACATGGCATATGGAATGCTACAAATAACACGTATTCAATTTGGAATTGAAAGTACGATGTAGTTTGTATGATGTACCGAGCCCGATGCATGTAAACAAATGCATGAATGCACGCATGCATTGCATAAGGTATGCTAATTTAAAAAATGCACTAATTTACCATCATAAGCAGGTAAATAAAAGGGAGAAAGAAATAGGGGTTGGAAGACATACACACCACTCACCCACACTTATTACAATTACGCCCTCGCACAGAGGGTCCGAATAAATATTAAAGTCCGAATAATGAATAAATTAATTATTACAAAATTTCTAATTATTTATCAAATAAATGCAAAAAGAAAAAAAGGTACAATTACGCCTCGGATACGTGAATGATGCATGCTCGATCCGACTTGCTCGAAAACCCGTGTCATGACACTGCTTTGCTTCGCTTTACCGCCTCTCCAAAATTCCCAAAGTCCCGTAATACCTTCTACATGAACCGCAATACCCCACCGGAGGAAGTGACCACCATCGCTTAAATTGGCCACCGGCTTCTTGTAGAGTTTATCGGCACAAAAGTGTACCGTCGGCACATTGTCTTGCCCGGTCGTGAAAGTTCCCGCAGAGGACAGATTTTGAAGATGAGAAACCAAGAAGGTGCATGGCATGGATTTTGAGCATATGTAAGCATGGCCAATGCCTCCTATCATGCTTGGGGACTCAATGAGGCATGACTCTTGGTTCTTGGGCCATCAATTATGCGTCTTGATGCATGATGGCCTAAGGAACCAAGGTTGCATTTTAATGGTAATGCATGCAAACAAACAAATGAAATCCAAGGCCTTATCATGTGTTAGTCAAAGGGCTTGGTGACCAAGAATTGAGACGAGTTGCACCACTTGAAGTGTAAACTCCTCTCAACCCTATGCTTGGCTTGACAATCCCTAAGCCAAGCCATGGAATGCATGTATGCAACATAGCTCAAATGGTGCAACAATGGGACTAAGATGCAAGGCATACCAAGTGTCATGCAACTATCACAATAGGCATGCAAAATGCTAGAGCATGCAAGGTATAAGTGGCATGCAAACATGGGCCAATCAAGCAATGGGACCAACCTACTACAACACTCGATGAACCAAGCATGCATCAAGCATATAATGAACATACAATGGTGGCCTTAACTTCAATGGGGCAGCCCTCAAACCACCCTAAAACAGTGGCAAAACAAGCCCTAAATGATGACCAAAATGCTATACAAACATGCAAGTTCATGGGCCTAAACCTAAGGCACCAAAAAGAGCATCTTACTACCACTTACACAACCACTCATGGCATGAATCTAACAACCAAAAACAGATTTTTAGTATGCAAAATGACACCCAAATCCCCTCACATGGCACCCCCAAAATGCATTAATTATGGAAGCATACACAAGGCCTATTCTTAGGCATAAAAGGACACACCTTTAAAGCATGAAAGAGATGACAAGTACAAACATATGAGCATGGATTAGGGTCTGAAATAGCATGTCAAATGATCCCAAATCATCTAAATAGACTATCCAATGCATGTACATGGATCACCTACCCAAGGCTTACAAGCCATCATGCAAAACAACCATGTCAAGCATGCTAAATATGACAAAAACAGTGGCCCACAGCCCTTATACATGGCAAAATGATGTTAGTATCTCCATGAAACTAAGCTAAAACATACGAGAAAACATGGCCTCAAAGCATGGCATACTTCTAGGCATAAGAGAGCATTTCAAAGCAAACATAAGAGGCATGTTAAGGACCATAAAACCAACCTAAAACAGAGGCATAACATGTCATATGAACCACAAATATGCTCTGAAATGGCATACTTCTAGGCATAAGAGAGCATTTCAAAGCAAACATAAGAGGCATGTTAAGGACCATAAAATCAACCTAAAACAGAGGCATAACATGTCATATGAACCACAAATATGCTCTGAAATGAAGCCAAAACCAACCATGCATACATGCTATTATTTGAGCCCAAAACAAAGGCAAACAAGGGGCCAAGGGGAGAGGGGTGTCCCTCCCCTATATAAGACTTAAAACCATCTTCCTCACCACTGAAAACCCTCTGGTTTTCAGTGGTGAGAAGGCTAAAAACACCAAGTAAACAAGGCCTTACCAAAAAGACACCAAAAAGGCCAAACAAGGCCTAAAGGGGTGAGCCTTTACTCAAACCACAAAATGACCTTAATGAAGGTTCAAGAGCAAGTAAAAACAAGAGTTTTTTATGTTAAACACAAAACCAAAAACACAAAGCAAGACTAGTAGAAAGCTAGAGCAAGAATGGGGAATCTAAAGTAATGTTCTTACCCTTGAAGATCCTTTGAAGAACAGGTGGAGCAGCCCTCCTCTAGTGATCAAAACCAGTCCAAAATCACAACAATCAACCTCCCAAGTCTCTCAATCTCGAGCTAAGGTGTAATAGTGTGTGTAATGGTGCAAAAATGAGGTAAAACTACACTTTTAGGCCCAAAAACACACACACAAGAGGAGAGAGAGGGAAAATATAGAGAGAGAGAGTGTGTAAGCTCTGGTTTTTAGTCTCTCAAATGGCTAACCCCTTAGCCAAGAAGACCAGGCCTCCTCTTATAGAGGAGGCAATCTTGTAAGCTTAGCAACTAAGCAAACAAGAGGCTCATCCCTCCATACACGTGTATGGAGGGGAAGAAAGTGGTAGACAGCTGCATAAAAATATCTCAAAAAGCAGCTGCACAGTAGTCGGCAGGGCAAATTTGTCATTTTGACAAAAAGGAGTGCCGACCGGCACCAAAGAGTGCCGATGACAACATCAACCAGCCAGTGGCCTCTAGCCACTACCGGTGGTGTGTGGGGATGCCTCAGAAGGCATTCCCTGCCCCTCAAAGGCAAAGCACAAGTGTTTGGTGCAAAACCAGACACAAAACAGTCAAGTTCGGAGGTCCTGAGGCAAGGCACGTAGCCGAGGACTCCGGGAACTCCAAACGAACACGAATAATGGATTATCACCGAGTGTTCAAGCGATGACATCCAGGTCTTGAGGACGGTCAAAAATGGGGTGTCTACACCTACACGCACTGCTTATGCAATTGGGCTAAAGCTGACAGATTTCACGCCCACTAATCAATTGATTCAGGCCTATGACAATACTAGTCGGGAAGTGATGGAGACAATCAAAGTACAAATAACAGTGGGTCCATCTGAGCACGAAGTTGAATTTCATGTTATGGATGTTCTCGCAACATTCAACTTGCTATTGGGAAGGCCCTAGCTTCATCAGATGAAAGCTGTATCATCCACACTACATCAATTGGTAAAGTACCCATATGGCGGAGAAATTGCCACTGTCTTCGGAAATTCATCCATTCATCCTCCCCCCGGAAGTCACAACACCACTACTAGAAATACAATATAGGGAAGAGGATGTATTCCTATCGGGTTTTACATTGGCAGAGGCCCTGCTAATTCAAACACTAATGGCAGAAGACGAAGGTGTAGACGTTAGTGCCCAATCAATCTATTTCATGAGTAAACTAGGTCACATTCCAGGGATGGGATTGGGACAAAGTGGCAGGAAAGGTATTACTACAGCCAGTGAAGTACCTCATAACCCACATGCATTCGGATTAGGGTATGCACCCACAACTAATAACTAGAAAAGGAAAACTGAAGAGATCAATGAGAGAATCAAGGCCAAGAGAACTGGGCGGCAATTTGAGTTAGTTCATAAGCCAATTCGTGGGACCTTGAATGAACGCTTTGTCTGCTAAGGAGAAGACTTCCCTTTCTGTGGTTTTCCTAAGCCCTGGATTGATCAAGTGGAGAGGAAGAGATACCCTAGGTTTGAGATCTTCTTCGATCATCAACTCTCCGACAATGATGAGGAGTGGGTAGATCCTAATATCGACATCGGACAAGATAGAGAAGTCAGCTCGGAAAGCAGCACAGAGGAAATCATGGGTCTAACACTAGCTGATTTGCTGACAGAATCGTATACTAGCGCTGAACCGATGAATTTAGAGGATATAACCATTGCCGTGATCGGGGAAGAGGTACCTACTGACTACGCAAGCTTTATCATGGATGCAGTGAATGGCTCACAAATAAATTGGCATTTTGAAAATAGTTGTATTGAGAGTTCTGAATTGGCTGTTGAGTCTAAGTCTGGTGGGCCTATGGAGTTGGAGACAGATTTAAGTTTGTCTAAAATGTCTGAGTCTTCTTTTTCTTTCTCTTTTGAGTCTGTTGCAACTTGTTAGCCTGAGGCTTTGAATGAAGACGTAATTTCCTCCTACTTTTTTGTGCCCATAGTTCATAACATTGACCAAAATTTTCAAGATTTTGATAAAAATGAAGAGGAAGAAATTCCTCGGGCTTTGAAAAATTTAATCGACTAGAAGGAAGAAAGGCGTGCTAAGCCATTAGTTGATGAAATTGTTTATGTAAATGTGGGTATTGAAAAAGATCCTCGCTTGATCCAAATTGGTTCTACATTGTCTTCAGGGGAACGTGAATAATTAGTTGCTTTATTAACGGAATTCAAAGATGTTTTTACATGGTCCTACGAAGACATGCCAGGAATTGACCCTGAGATTGTATAGCATAGGATCCCTCTCGACCTTGAGGCCCGACCTGTCAAATAGAAGCTTCGCAGAATTTGTCCAGATTGGGCCTTGAAAGTTAAAAAAGTGGTTACCAAGCAAATCAATGCTGGGTTTTTGCTCATATCAGAATATCCTACATGGTTAGCCAATATTATGCTAGTTCTGAAGAAAGATGACAAAATTCGAATTTGTGTTGACTTCCGGGATTTAAATAAGGCTAGTCCGAAGGATGATTTCCCATTACCACATATTGACAAATTGGTAGACTTCAGTGTAGGGCATGCCTTGCTGTCATTCATGGATGGTTTTTTAGGGTATAACCAGATCCTTATGGCTCCAGAGGACAGAGAAAATATAGCATTTACCACACCATGGGGCACGTACTACTACAGGGTTATGCCATTTGGTTTGAAGAATGTCGGGGCCACTTATCAGAGAGCTGCTACCATTCTTTTGCATGATATGATCCACAAGGAAGTTGAGGTGTATGTAGATGACATGATTGTCAAGTCCAAAGATCGGGAAAGCCATTACATTGCATTCAAGAAATTCTTTAAGAGAATTAGAGAATACAGGCTAAGGCAGAATCCACAAAAATGCACCTTTGGGGTAACTACGGGCAAGATATTAGGATTTCTAATCACACAATGGGGAATCGAAGTTGATCCATCTAAAATTAAGGCTATCTTAGAAATGCCGCCACCAATGACTGAAAAGGAGGTGCAGGGCTTTCTGGGAAAGGTGCAATTCATAAGGAGGTTTATTTCAAAGCTAACATTGACTTGTGAACCACTGTTTGGTCTCCTAAAGAAAGGGAAAAAGTTTCAATGGGATAATCGATGTCAGTTTGCCTTCGAGCAAGTTAAGCAATATTTGGAAAATCCACCTGTGTTATCACCACCTGAGCCAGGAAAACCGCTGATTTTGTATTTATCAGTGACTGAATCAACCATGGGAAGCATGCTTACACAAGAGTCAAATGAGAAAGTGGAGAAAGCCATCTACTATTTAAGTAAGAAAATGCTTGACTATGAGATCCACTATACTCCTTTGGAAAAAGCTTACTTAGCTTTGGTATAGGCCACCAGGAAGTTGAGACACTACCTATTAGCTCACTCGGTAATTCTGGTTTCAAGATTAGACCCAATCAAATATCTTTTTGAGAAACCAGCACTTACCGGTAGGCTAGCTCGTTGGTTTCTTTTGCTTTCTGAATTTGACCTTAAGTATGTCACTCGCAAATCTGTCAAAGGAAAGGCTGTAGCAGAATTTTTGGTTGATCACCCAATTGAAGGAGGAGAAGATGTGGAGTACTCATTCCCAGATGAAGAGGTCATGCAGATGGAAGAAGACACTTGGAAGTTGTACTTTGATGGAGCGTCCAATCAATTTGGCTATGGGATAAGCGTGTTGCTCATAGCGCCGGATGATTCCCATATCCCTTTAGCTTTCAAACTCCAATTCAGGGTATCTAACAACCAAGCAGAGTATAAGGCATGCATTGCTAGATTGGAAGCAGCCCTAAAACTAGGGGCAATAAGGTTGGATGTGATCGGGGACTCAAACTTGGTCGTCTCTCAAGCCAACGGAGATTAGAAAGTTAAAGAGGAAAAAATGAAAGTCTACCATCAGACCTTGGACATGTTGATCCCGAGGTTAGAAAAACTGACTTTTACGCACATGGTAAGAGAGAAAAACCGATTTGTTGATGCGTTGGCAACCTTGGCATCAATGATAGATATACCAATCGGGGTCAAGATACGCCCAATCCTTATAGAACGAAGGTACACGCCCGCGTATGAAATGATAGCCGCAACGGAAGAAGTTCAAGATGAAAACCCTTGGTACTTTGATATTTGAAATTTTCTAGAAAATGGTACATATCCACAAGGGGCAAACACGAAAGACAAAAGGGGGATATGGCATCTGGCCACTCAGTTCGTCATTTGTGGAGATAAGTTATATAAGAGAGGGCATCTGGGAATGCACAAGCTATGTGTAGAGGAAGAAGAGGCAAAACGTATCATGGAAGCCATCCATGGAGGAGAGTATGGAGCCATATGAACGGTATAATGCTAGCCAGAAAAATCCTTAGCCAAGGATACTACTGGTCAACCATGGAGAATGATTGTATCAACTTTGTTAGGCGATGCCGCAAATGTCAAATCCACGCCAATCGCATAAACATCCCGCCATCAAAACTCTACAACCTAACTTCACATTGGCCTTTCTCAGTCTCGGGCATAGATATCATCGGGGCAGTCACACCGAAAGGTTCAAATGGGCATCAGTTCATCTTGGTTGCCATTGACTATTTTACCAAGTGGGTTGAAGCACAGTCGTATTCAGTGTTAAAAGCATCACACGTAGCCAAATTTATCTGGAACAACATTATCTGCAGATACGGGGTGCTAAACGAATTAATTTCAGACAATGGCTCACATTTTAAAGGAGAAGTGACAGTTCTACTCGAGAAGTATAACGTGGCTTTTCACAAGTCATCAACTTACAGGCCACAAACCAATGGAGCCGTTGAAGCTGCAAATAAGAACATTAAGACCATTCTGTGCAAGATGGTAGAAACATATAGAGATTGGCTAGATAAGTTGCCTTTTGCACTTTGGGGATACAAGACATCAATCCAAACATCTACAGGGGCAACCTCTTACTCTTTGGTATATGGAATGGAGGTTGTTTTGCCAATTGAGTTTGAAGTGCCTTTATTAAGGATTATGGTTGAATGTCAGATAACAGAAGCTGATTGGCAACAGAACTGATTTGAGGAACTTATGCTATTTGATGAGCGAAGATTGAAGGCGTTATACCACATTCAGGGGTATCAACACAGGATTGCCAGAGCATTCAACAAGAAGGTTAGATCCAAGAATTTGAGGGAATGGGATTTAGTACTAAAAGACAACCGAGCTCCTATTCACGACCCTAGGGGCAAGTTTAGACCCAATTGGACGGGTCCCTACATAATTAAATCAATCTGGTCTGGAGGAGCAATCATCCTCATGGATTTGGATGGTTTAGAGTTCTCACAACCAATCAACATGGACAAGTTGAAGAAATACTACCCTTGAGAGGCTTGCTGGGCCGAAAACTCGAAAGGGCGACCCAGGCAAAAGTTAAAGCAAAATAGAAAATAAAAAAAATAAAAAAATAAAAAAATGAAATAATGAAAAAAAAATTTAAAAAAAATAAAAAGTTCGCAAGGTTGAAAACCCGAAATGGTGGCTTTGGCAAAAGTTAGAGCACAAAAGAGGAGTGTCAATACCCGAGTGAACTTTGACCAGAACAACGTATGGCCTGATTCCTATCATTGGGATACGTAGGTAGCTTTATCTTGAAGTTCGGCCTTAATCATTTTTCAACTCACTCATTTCGTCCATGTTTGATTGGTGTATCTTTATTCGACTCAACTATCCATATTTGATTGGCTCGTCCCCATTTGATTCAGCTGTCCTATTTCTCTTTCATTACGGGCTCAGTCGCAAGACAAATTCAGTTGTACATCTCAAGGGTTGGTTTCACATTGATCGAGTAGTGGTCGTTTGAGAAAATAGATTTTGAGGACTTTTAATGAAGTTGACTGATTTTTCTCAAAAATTATTCCATTTTTCCAAAACTCAGACCATTCTTTGGACCAAAAAGGGAAAATTTTCGGAGCTCATAATTTGGCTCATATGACTTCAAGATAGAAAATGGAACAAGTGTGCTAATTTACCTCTCATGTTGATCAAAATCGCTTTAGCAGAAAGGAAAAACAAAAAGGGCAAAATGATGAACTAAGGGCACAGTTGAGTCAGGTTTTCCGTCTTTTACCCACACAATCGAGTTCTCGTCACCTTAATAAAGCAATCGCCGGAAAATGCATAGTAGTTGTCGTTGGTGATGCTTTTATGTCGGGCGGTCTACCGATGTTGCTCTGTTTTGCGTTCATTTTGCTCCATAAACGCAAAGGGGTATGTTTTGGGATGGTTTTTGCTTCAGTTTCACTTCATTAAATTGTGTTTTGTGTATTGGTCAGTGATAGGCTCAACATTCAGTTTAGAATTCACTAAAATGTAGCCATTTTCAAGTTCAAAATTCAAAACAAAATGATTTTTATGTTCAGTGTTGTGCCATTCATGCAATCCAGATTTACAGAACAAACTTATTTTATTAATGCTAGGGATCAACCCCGATCAAAGTTGTACAAAAAGAAGCTGAAGCTATAGATGCCCACTCAAAAAAAACAAAACAAAACAAAACAAAAGACAAAAAACAAAAAACAAAAAACAAAAAAATAAATAAATAAAAAGAGAGAGAGAGTAGCATTTTCTCAGTTTTCCGGCAGCAGCCCGGCGGTGAAGATTACAACCGGCATCATTTGCACACAGCTTCGTTGCCCGACTTTACCATCAGCTACCTCGCTTCATCTTTACTCCTTCGAAGCTCTTGAAGACTCTGCCTCGACCTTGGCAGAGCTTTCGAATGAGATTATTCCTCGCTGGCCATCAAATTAGTTGTGCGAAGAAACTCCGAATCGAGCCACAAAGGTGGCCTGTCGTTTCAGTTCTTTGTTCTGCTTTTTCAACGCATTAATTTCTACTCGAGCGTCTTTGTACATACGTTAGAGAAGGGAGAGTTGTGCATTTAACTGATGTACCTCACACATCCTGTTTTACAGTCGACGGGACAAGTTGGAGACCACAGTCACGGTCTCCATACATGACCTCAACGTATACGAGTTTGCTTCGATATCAGACTGTGCCGCCATGATTTGTTCAACTGACATCACTGGAAAGCTAAAAATAGGGGAAGGAGGAGGAGCCCGTGGTTGAGGTTTAGAGGAGTCAGAATCGGTCATCTCTATCGTGGACTCGTTCAGGTCTGGAAAAAGAGTGAGAGAACCGTGTGAAGAAGCCATGGCAGAGGACAGTAATGTAAAAGAAAGAGGTTGCAAAGTGGTGGCAGAGAAAGTTTGTAGGCTTTTGCTCTGCCCTTCCCTCTCGCAGTCCTCGACTTAAGAAGAGAACAAAGAAGAAGAAGAAGAAGAAGAAGAAGAAGAAAAAGACAAACAGGAGAAACATTGGGATAAAGCGTTGAAGAATCGGGAAAGCCTATCGGTCACGCGCTGCGATTGTTGAAATCGCGCGCCAGACATGATGCTTTAAGAAGATAAAAGAAGAGAGAGAGACAAAAAAAACAATGGAGGAGAGAGAGAGGTATGTATATGTATGTGTGTGTATACGCATGTATGTGTGTATTATATTATGTACGTATATGTATATTTGTGTATCTGTATACGTATATAATTTTCCTTTGTGTATATGTATACATATGTAATACGTATTTTGCATATCATCGCATGTCACCTTTGCTCCTTTCACGTGAGACGTGTTAGAATTTGTTTACCTTTTCCTCTTTTCGCGGGAGATACGTTAGGTTGTTGATTTACTCGGTTAAAAACATCAAGTGCGCCTGATGTTTACACCATCCTTCCTCCTTTCGCGTGAGACGCGTTAGGTTGTTGTTTTACTCGGTTAAAAACATCAAGTGCGCTTGGTGTTCACACCATCATTCCTCCTTTCACGTGAGACGCGTTAGGTTGTTAATTTACTCAGTTAAAAACATCAGGTGCGCCTAATGTTTACACCATCCTTCCTCCTTTCGCGTGAGACGCGTTAGGTTGTTGATTCACTCAGTTAAAAACATCAGGTGCACCTGATGTTTACACCATCATTCCTCCTTTCACGTAAGACGCGTTAGGTTGTTATTTTACTCGATTAAAAACATCAGGTGCGCCTGATGTTTACACCATCATTTCTCCTTTCACGTGAGACGCATTAGGCTGTTGATTTACTCAGTTAAAAACATCAGGTGCGCCTGATGTTTACACCATCCTTCCTCCTTTCGTGTGAGACGCGTTAGGTTGTTGTTTTACTCGGTTAAAAACATCAGGTGCGCCTAGTGTTCACACCATCATTCCTCCTTTCGCGTGAGACGCGTTAGGTTGTTTATTTACTCGGTTAAAAACATCAGGTGCGCCTGATGTTTACACCATCATTCTTCCTTTCGTGTGAGACACGTTAGGTTGTTGTTTTACTCGGTTAAAAACATTAGGTGCGCCTGATGTTTACACCATCATTCCTCCTTTCGCGTGAGACACGTTAGGTTGTTGATTTACTCAGTTAAAAACATCAGGTGCGCCTGGTGTTCACACCATCATTCCTCCTTTCGCGTGAGGCGCACTAGGTTGTTGATTTACTTGGTTAAAAAAATCAGGTGTGCCTGATGTTTACACCATCATTTCTCCTTTCGCGTGAGACGTGTTAGATTGTTGATTTACTCCGTTAAAAACATCAGGTGCGCCTGATGTTTACACCATCATTCCTCCTTTTGCATGAGACGCGTTAGGTTGTTGATTTACTCAGTTAAAAACATCAGGTGTGCTTGGTGTTCACACCATCTTTCCTCCTCTCGCGTGAGACGTGTTTTCAAGTTCATCATTTGTACGGTATGCACATTTGTATGCGATGCACCTCCTTCTTTTATTTGTGCAGTATGTATATTTATATGCGATGCACCCCCTTCTTTTATTTGTGCGATATGCATATTTATATACGATGCACCCTCTTTTATTTCATATCATTTTCATGAGGCTCGCTTTACTATATATTACGTCTTGCATTGTACACATTATGCGTTTCCAAAATAAAAGAAGAAAAAGAAAAAAATCGAATTTCACTTGCATTAGCATATCATTTGCATAGTTACATGTTGCATCACTTGGTTACAATCTATTCATATCACCATTTGACACAGTTTATGCTAGCTCCCACTTTTTGGTTTGAAAAAGCAGTCGTTTGTACTAGCTCTTTTTCGGGATGATGAAACTATTCCTTTCTCGGGTTGGCAATCCAAACCATTATTTGTTAATACCTCCATTTTCTTGGGTTGTTGGTTAAGACTATCCCTTGGTTAATACCTTCCTCATTTTAGGACCATCGGTTACATTCGTGCTCTTATGTGGATGTATTCGGGTTGTATTCCTTGTTATGCTTCATATTACTTGTTGTATTTCATTAGTCATGCACTTTTTCAAATAAGACAAAAAAGAGAGTTCAATTTTCAATTCCTTATCATTTGTATTATGCCCCTAAACTACGCTGGTTTGATTCCTTGCAAAGGAATACGTAGGCAACCTTCGAGTTCAACCAATTGCATCTGCATCTTGTTTGTTTGCCCAAGTCTTACGGCCTTGTCAAAAGGGTCATCTTCGGGCTTTGACATTCACTCACGTCATGAAATAACTTCGAGCTTTGTCAAAGAGGGACAACTGTAGACATCCCATTTTGACCGACCCTAAGACTTGGGCACTTTCTTTTGATTACTCGATGATGAAAATAAGAATATGCTATCTCACAAAATTCTCAATGAAAAGATGGAATGTAAGCTTTAATCCCAACCTTACACCTGTTTTTGCCAAATTATTTTAGATCCATTCTCCATTTTCTTCTCCTTTATTATGTATTATATATATATATATATGATGTTATATTATTATATAATATTTTATTAAATTTATTTGGTGCCATGGTTTCACACACGCACCATACTTTTGTATATATATATATTAAATATTTTATATATTATTATATTATATGGGGATACTATTCCCTCTCTGAAAAATTCACTACACTTCCATCGTGTGCTTTTTTGTTTTAGACCCTCCTTTGGTCAAATTATGTTATATATTTGGCCTGCTAAAATTTTTTTTATCAGTCCATTTATTTTGTTATTTTATAATTTAAATGCTTTTGTGTGTTTTTACATATTTTTTTGGGTATTTGTATATATATTTATGATAATTATACATTTTATATATTATAATATTATAAAGTTACTATGCACCTTTTGAAAATTCACTCCTCCACCGTTTGAAGTTTTGTTTGTTTGTGAGCTTATATTGCCTATAAAAGAGGCAAGTGATGGAGAGATCAAAGAGGTCTAGGAGATTTAGAATAGAGAATCAGAGGGGAAAGAAAAAAAAAGTGGTGTGAGAGAGTTTGAGAGAAAAAAAATCAGAAAGAAAGAAAATTACTTTTTGAGAGAGAAAGGGAAAATAAAATATTTTCTTAGATATTTTTATTTCCATTCATCAATACACCATTCTAAAACCAACCATTAAAGCTGTAATTCTAAATTTTGGACTGAGAATTCATAACACATTCCACAGACTTGAGAGTAATCAAAAGAAAGTTTGTAACTCAGAAAATTCATCATTTCCCCGAAAGGTGAGTTTTCGCAAACTTTTATTTAATTTAAAAATGTAATATAATTTTTTTAAATACTTCATTTACTGCTTTTCATAACTCTTTTTTTTTTTTTATCGCTTTAATAGGAAGGCTGTACCACCCACATATGTGTTGTAAATTACTTTTTTCTATATAATTGTTTTACTAGTAATGGGAAGGCTCCACCATCTACATATCTGTTGTAAATTACTTTTTTTTTTTTTTTTACCATTATAATGAGAAGGTGCACCACCCACATGTCTGTTGTAATTTATTTTTATTTTTTTTTTATAACTGTTTTACTGCTTTAACAAGAAGGTTGCACCACCCACATATCTGCTTTAATTTAAATATTGTATATAAACTATTGTAATTTATTACTTTAAATAATTTACCCCATCGGATGAATAGTAACCTCCGGCGGTGAATAGTAACCCTGACGATGAATAGTACCTCCGGCGATGAATAGCAACTGCGAACAAAAAATGCCCAGAAAGATGAATAACGATGAAAAAGGGTAAATAGTAATTATCGTTGTGAATAGTACTGTCGGCAATGAATAGTGCCCCGGGATGAATAGGGCTCCTGCAAAATAAGTTTCCGTAGGCGAAATGGAGCAGTTTTCCCGCATCAAACATAATATTTTCTAGCAATCCCCAAAGCACATGAAGTTTCTTTATTTTTATTTTATTGTTTGTTTTTATTTTGAGAGTTTGTGAGGTTTTTATTTTGTTGTAATATTCCCTCCTCTCTCTCTTATTTGGTTTGTAATAATTTATTTAAAGTGTTGTAATAATTCACCGCCCCACTTCTTTTTATCTCATTCTTTTACTTGTTTTCTTTATCTGTGAATATGCATCATATTTCGTCTTTCATTATATCTATGCTTTGCATCCATGTCTCATGCATCTTGATTCGGTTAATTTTGCATTTGTGGATTTAATCAGTTCTTATGTGATTATGTGTACTACCTCATGTTCTTAAGATAATTCACATGTCATATCTTAGAAGTCGAATCTTCAGTTGCATTTCATGAGTGAATTGCACGAGGATTTTGTATATAAGATCATGCATATTTTACTAATTTTGTTTTGTAGCTTGTTCGTGGGTCGTCAAACATGTAAGTTTTTATACTTTAGCATCCTGTTTGTGTGTGTTTTTCTTACTATGTTTAGCATTCTACCATGAGGCTATTTGCTTATATGATATAACTCTATGAATGCCAGTAGATGGAGGTTGTGTCACTTAATTTGCAATGATGTTGATTTTCATGTTTGTAAGCTCAATTTATTTGAGTTGTACATCTTCAAAACTCTTTCAAAACTACATGAAATCAAGTTGTTCCAAAGTGGGTGACATAGTCTATACTTTTATGTTTCACATAGTAAATTTTAGAATTTATTAAATAATCAAAACATGAACATATAAAGAAAATAAAATTCATATCATGGTTAGTAAAGACTGATCTTTTGATCGGGTGAGCGGGGGTGCTCAATTAATGACCTTCCCCTCTCATACCTAAGGTTCGTGTTGGCTTTTTGGCTTTTGAAGGGTATTTTTGTAAATGCGAGCGTGCCAGCAGGGATCAATCAGTCCTTACAGAATTTATAATTGCCAACCAATTATCAGACGATTGTGTTTTAGTTCTTTCAACATCAATGAAGAGGACTTTTACTGGTGGCTTGACTTAGGAGAAATTAAATAAAATAACAATCAAATGGCGAACAATTGAAGTATTTCATTAAAATGAACACTTACAATGATCCAAACTCAGGCTCGAAGAGGTTTACAGTGATGATCTACTTGAAACTACTCTTATGAATCGAAGTGCAGTGCAGAAATTTAAAGTACAGGAATGTAAAGAACAAGTATTTAAAGTGCAGGAAATGTAAAACTGGAAAAGAAAATATGAAGTAAATGACTAGTTTGTTGGATCTGAGTCTGGGCTTTTTTCTGGGACCTTCCCTGCTATTTATACTTCTCAAGGATGACCTTCGAACCGCACTTCAAACCGTCAAACTGCTTCTCCATGATTGCTGATCATGTTGCCTTATAAGTAGTTCCACTATGCCATCACTTGCAGTTGAGCTTCCCTCCTATATTTGAATTTGAATTTGAATATGAGTAACCGTTGAAGCCACGTCACCTTGCATCTCTTTATTGATCTAGTGCTACTCAGATCACGTGAGAACCAATATTAATTGCCATGTGTATAATCAGGATTAAAGACTTGAATAATCTCCCCACAATACCCTTACTCTACCACGTGTCGAATTGTAACTGGCTTTTACAAAATATGTAGCCAACATTACCCCCCGCACTAATATACCTAATACTTGGTGATATTAGTGGATCACAGTTTTTTTCCCGCACTTTTAGAACGTGCATAGAGTCCATATTCTGGAAACACAACCATCACCTGTTTGGTGATCATTTGCATTAACTCTCTTTCAATTTGTCGAACATCCCAATACCTTAGTATTCGAACAGTCCATGGCTAAATCAACTTCCCTTTCTACTGATCAAGCATATGAAGAGCCATTGAGTAATGCTGCTTCCCCTCGAAAGAACCTCCACGCATTCATTAGCCACCTTTACCCGCCTTTCTATATTCAGGGCATGGGAGCTTTTGCAAATTATCAACCTTTGGACTACGAGCACATTGCCCTTAATCCTTCGATTCAAAAAGTTGCAACTATAGATACAAGAAGTTCTTCCTCTAACCTCCCCTTGTACCTTGAATGAACTGCTCTCAAGCCTTTAATTCGACAAGTTGCAAATATGGACTTGGAAAACTCTTCTTCGCAAACCTCTGCATGGGATGAAGCTGCGACTTCTTCCTCTTCTGGGGTTTCAGACTGGACAAGCTGGTCAACACCTGAGTCCTGGGATTTGAGGGAACGAATCAACCATCATTTTGTTGAGTTCACTGACCCTTTAGAATTTCCTTCTTGCGTTCGAAGTTTAGTGGTCTACCCCTACGTGCCCATTGACCATCGACGTAGTTTGGAGGAGAATCTGCTTGTAGCATGGTACACATCCTCCATGCCTACAAAGATAATGCATGCTACCCAGCGCCTAGAAAAACCACAAGGGTACAACCCATCATTCTTAGCCAAAAAGGCGAAGATTTGTTCTTCTGCCTGGCTTGATTATATTAATGCCTTTGTTCCTTCCGCTCCCATGCCATCTCCCATAATAGAAGCATCCACACCTTCTTCTCCATCTTCTGAAACAGAAGCATCTATTTCATCTTCTGAAGCAGAACCATCTACCCCTTCTTCTCCAACAACTCTTTCCTGGACAGAGAAACTGAGGCTTGCCCTTCCCATGGATAAGGTTTTCCCACCTTACAAACCTCTATCTTCCCCTACTCCAGCTGAGCGGAAACAAGCTCAACTTCTGCTTGCAGCTTTCTTTCACTTGCCCTTCAATGTTCTTGAGGACGACGTCCCTCGCAAGAACCTTCGATGGGCTTGTGATATTCTGACTAAGGGCCATGTCCTTAATCCCCTCGCCCAAGCAGAACTTCATATGTTCCTGGACCAACTTCCGGTGCTCCTCCACTGGCATCAAAATTCTATGGTCACTACACAATCTTTGGATCAACTTTCGTCTCTTCGAATTCATGCCCAGTACGAAGCAGAGAACTTCATCGAAGAATTCGATGATTTCAAGAATAAAGATTCTACGTATTGGGATGATTTGGTCATAGACGAATTGGAACAAAGATCGAGAGAGGAAGCTTTTGAAATAAAGGTTGAAGAGCTCTACTACGAAGTGAGAGCACATCAACTCATGCAGCCAATGTTAGAAGAAATAGAAGATACAATAAAGAAAGAACAAAAATTCATTGATCATTGTTGGACTAAATTTCATGATCTTGTTATTTATTATATTCCTTATTTTTATGAGCTTGAGTTTGTACCCAGATAGGGTTACTTGATGTAATTGCCTTAGCTTGAATACAAACAAAGTTCTTCTGTATTTGACATTGTTTGACTCTGTTTCCTTTTGTCTTTAAAAGCCAATTCAGAGCTTCGAATTGAACAATCTCATCCTTCGAATCTGGACTCAATTATTTTTAATGAAACACTAAAAGGAACCAACATGTCTTTTTCCAATTTATGGAGTAAAGTTGACAATTCTGGCTGATATCATCTAGAATTAGTGCTTCGAATTTAACAACCTTACCCTTCAAAACTAACTATAACCAATATATGGTCATGGTTGATATGGATAATCAATTTTAAATTGACCACTTTTATTTCGAAGAGCAGTCCATGCTGTTTTAGTTTAAAAGACAATCTCCTTTTATAAAAACCAACGATTGGTTTTGATGTTTTGAATAGTAATTCTCATCCTTAAAGAATCCTAAGTTTTGCTTCGAAGGCCGTTATTTTCATTAATAACCCTCAAACAAGTCTTTAAACCCTTTGAAGTAGACCAATACTCATGCATTCTAGCATCTTTAAGCATGTAGTATGCTTCGAAGCCGGCTTCTGTATTTCGAAGCCGTTGTTGTTTGATTTTTGGCGCCAAAATTTGGCTTCAAAGCCAAATACCCTACTTCGAAGCTAGTCTCAGCATCTGGGTTGTGTTTTTTCCCTTCAAAAGTATCAATATTGAAGGAAACTCTTCGTATTCGTACTTTTTAGTACTTAACGACTTACGCAATATATTTTTCAGACACGAAACCTTCAAAAACCCTTTTGTTTTGTGCTCTGAAATCACTTGCTCTTTTAACACACAAACCCTACCGATCCTCTATTAACCCTCTCTTCCTCAATAGATCCTTCTTCGCTAAAAGTGCTCACTGGCGACCGTATTAGCCCTACCATGGCTTTGAAGAAATGCATCGATGAAGAAATCACCAAACTAACAATTGGTGGGTCGAGCGCTATAGATGGACGTCTCTTTGTTCCTTGTCACAGCAACCAACAAGAATACATCCTAGGTCCCATCTTTCGGGAGGCCCCTGACCAACTTCCTGCTTTATACCCTCGTTTAGAGGATCACTTTCTTCTATACGAAGGAGGGCTTGACTGGAGCAACTGGAGAATGACCCGGCCTCATCGCTGCTGGCCGACACTGAGAACCGAATGGGAAGAGTGGTATGACAGGGTTGTACCTGCGAGAGAAGATGACCTACAGGAGCTCTATATCCTCGATGCCCTTCGTCTTTCCAGGTTCATCATCCCTGAGGACCCCTTTTTAATTCCAGCTGCTTTCTGTTTTTGGAATATGGCTTTTAATTTCTTCCAATTTCGATGTGGCATGATGGCTCCCACCATTCTCGATATTTGCCATCTTTTAGGGCTTTCTCCTCATGGCTCTCCTTTTACTCCCAACTATCCGGACCTCCCTATCAAATTTTCCCTTCCAGCCTTAAATTCTTCTTATAGTGACTTTGTAAAAGCTGAAAATAAAAAGGAAGGCCGTGTGAAAGACAGAGAACTCTTTTCCTTTATTTTATACTGGTTATGCAAATTTCTTTTTTGCACATCGTCTCAGAGGATTATGCCTGAGTTCACTCCCCTTGCGAAGGCACTTGTCTTGAAAAAACATATAGCTCTTGCTTCTTACCTTTTAGGCCATGTTTACAGAACTTGCTCCCAATTTTGTGAAAGACCACTTGATGTTAACCAAGGAGGTCCCCTCTGAGTGCTCCAGCTTTGGCTCTTAGCCTATTTTACTGATCTGCATTCAAAATGCCTAAAATTCCTTGTCCAGGATCCTAGTACTTATGGGGAGAAGTATGCTAGGATTGTCCTTTATCCTGCTTCTTTTGCTTATTACTTTACTTTCTTTTACCAACTCCCTATTTCTCCATCTGCCTCCTTCTTTTGTCCTTTCGAAGCCAATAGAAGACCATCCTGGCTGCAAACTTTTATGGTTGATAAAGAGTGCTCCACCTCACCTCATAAAGATATGTGGGCCTCTATACTGCTACCAAGGGAATTGTTCATTGGCACTTTGAACCCTCGAGCCTATAAATGCATATCTGAGGTGTATTGCCCTTCCTAGTTTGCCAGACAATTTGGGCTCACTCAAGGGATACCTGTTCCACTTTGCAGTCTCTCGAATGTCCACCTTACTACTAGAGATTTGAGAATATCCAAATCCAAGCTAGAGACGACAATACTCAAACTGCTGAAGGAATTGAATGAGTTCCAATTTGTCCCTTTTCTTCCATCTGGCTTAGTTTTGAAAAGATTCCAGAACTGGTGGACAGCCAATATGGAAGTGTGCCTATCTGTGCACCCTCATGACTTGCTAATAGGATTGGGAGTGCCTTCAAAGGCTAAGTCAGCAATAGCTGAGAACATTCCCCCTCTTCCTGAAGCTGCCACAACTACTCCTGCAACTTCATCCCCTCCAGCTAGAGTTACTAGAGCTGCTTTGAAGAAGGGTAAATATTTTCAGATTTCCCTTTTTCTTTCTTTTGAATCTTTTGTTCGTTTCCTTTACACTTATGTTCTTTGGTGCAGGGTCTCCGCAAGAACAATCCCCCAAGAGAGCTGAAACTTTAGCTATTCTCAAAAAGAAACAACAACAAAAACAGAAAAGGAAGCTAGTCCTTCCTCCTGAGGAATCTGAATCTCTAGAAGAAAAAGAGGTTAAGCAAGAGCAAGAAGTGCCCTTGCAAAGAACAAAGAGACAAAAGGTGGCTGCCTCCCCTTCTGAAATAATCGAACATCCTCCTCTCGAGGCAACTACTACAGTAAGGGGAAAAGAACTTACCTCTGAAGAATCTGAACCCCAAATTGAAGAGAGGGAGATCGAAAAGGAGCCAGTAGCAACACTGCCAAGAAGGAAGAGAAGGAAAGTGATTGTTCCTGCTACTGACTTGGTTGAAGACCCCATTCATGAAACAGCTGCCAAGGTAGTAGAGCAGGAACATTCCAAGGCAATAATTGTCTTCGAGAGGGCCGAGAAGAGACGGCAGCAACAATTTTTAAGAGATGAAGCCGCTGCTGCTGACGCACTATAAAGGGAAGCTGCAAGAAGGCAACAAACTACCGAACATTACTCTCTTCGCAGCTCTCCCATCAGTGCTAATACCTCTGGAACAAGTAATTTCTCTCACACTTCCGCTGTTTTTCTTTTGTCAACTTTTGATACTGAATTTTGACAGTCCTTTGTATTTCTTCCTTTTGCAAAGAACAACTCATCAAGGCTTTCTTTTCCAAAGGAGGCCTCCTGCTTTCAGCTTGAAGTTGACCAAATGCAGGATGTGAGGACTACTCAAATTATCCTTCCACTTCCAAGGTCTACACTTCCTGTACTTTCCCTGAGGCCAAGCATTCCTGCATCTCTCCTTCTTGGCTTAGAGCCATACCTCCCTTTCCTGACTTTTGATCTACCTCAGTCCACTTCTTCTTCGAGCCTTGCTTTTCCTCCTTCCTTCACAGAAATTCCAACTGCTACTCCATCTCTGATGGTAGTTAATCCCCTTACAGAGGGTGCTGGTAGTCTTCCAACCCATAGTTCATCACCTTTGCCTACTTCCAACCCCTCTTCCCTTGATTCATTGGTGGCTAAGACCATGGAAGCTGCCAAAGATGCTCCCTTCATTTCTCATATTCCCATGCAGTCTTCTGTGCCTTCCACCACAACACTCTCTGCACCCCTCATGTTTATGGATGAGGTTGATGTTTTTGAGGCCAGATTAGCTAGTCTTTTTGACATACCTTCTACCTCTCCAATATCCAGTGTTGAAGCTGAGCCATTAGTTTTGGCTAACTCCTTGTTGGAAATTCTTGAGAGCTCTTCTTCTTCTAGCCGCAAGCTTTCTGTACCTTCAATAGACCTGGACACATGCCTAGAACTACTGATTTCTTTTTCGAGGATTCCCTTCGAGGCTCTACAGAGGCCTATAATCAAAAATGGGTTCCTCCAAGGTCAGAACTTCTTGAACAAATGACATGGATGTTTCAAGCCATTTGTCTCAGCAGCACTCATCGTCGATTTTACATCAAGATTTGTCAAGTCGCCAAGGCCGAGGTCGAGAAATTGGCGACGTAGTTTTGTTTCCCAAGTACATCTCAAGTATCAAAGCTAAGGAACAACACTCGGCCTCCCACTTTCGAGTCCAAATACTGGAGAGGAAAACTCAACTTGAAGAGGAGCTAGTTGCGAGAAACAGGGCCTTAGTTCGAATCGACACTAAATTGCAAATCACCAACCAAGAACGGCCGATCGAAAGGGAGAGATGGTCATTTATTCAATTATTTCCATCACTTAACAATAGGAAATCTACTATACAAAAACAATTAAGACATTGTAATGATTTCTGGGCCAATTTGTGGCACAATGTACTTAATTCTTTATGAAAGAACAAATTTTGTCTATCATTTAAGCAGTCTTATGTTTTTGTATTTAATGTTTATTTTATTCCTTGTGTTTCCCAAATGGTTGGAAAATAAGGCTTCAAATATCTGCCATTAATCTTTTTGGGATGTACATACCCATTCAAATTTCTGAAATAGTATGCTCCAAAAGGCAGAACTCTATGAATTTGATATGGTCCTTCCCAGTTAGGTGACCATTTGCCAAACTTATGGCTTTTAATTCCTATTGGGAGTATTGTTTTTCATACCAAATCACCTTCATCAAAGCCAATGTGTTTGACTTTCTTGTTATAATTCTTGGCTGCTTTTTTCTTTTGGAAAAGAATGTTATTTAATACCAAAATTCTGGCTTCATCTATGCCTTCTAATTTCAAACACATACTTTGATGGTATTGCTCAAGATCTAACTGATCTTGGCATCTTACCCTCAAAGATTTAACATTAATTTCCACAGGTAAAACTGCATCATGCCCATATACTAAGGCATAAGGACTGACTCTTGTGCTTGATCTTGGGGAAGTTCTGTAAGCCCATAAAACATCCAACAAAAGGTTATGCCAATCCCTAGGATTATCCTCCACAACCTTTTGTATTCCTTTTTTCAAGGACTTGTTGGATGATTCAGCTTGACCATTGGCTTGTGCATAATAAGGTGTGGAATTAACAAGGCTAATTCCAAACTCTGCCACAAAAGACCTCACCATTTTCCCATCAAACACAGTCCCATTATCCACAGTTATGGTTTGTGGGATGCCAAATCTATGGATCAAATCTTTAATGAACCCAATGACCTCTGTTTGGTCTACAGCCTTGTATGGCTTGGCTTCGACCCACTTAGTGAAGTAATCAGTAGCCACTAGAATGAAACAGTGATGCTTCGAAGAAGGTGGGTGTATTTTTCCCATCATATCCATGGCCCATCCTCTGAATGGCCAAGGCTTCACTACTACATGTAGGTCAGTTATAGGCACATGCCTTATTGTGCCATGCTTTTGGCATGCCTGGCAACCCTTTGCATATTCTATGCAGTCTTTAAGGATAGTTAGCCAATAGTAGGAATACCTTCGAAGCAACCATCTCATCTTCACACCAGGCTGATGAGCACCGCAGATGCCTTCATGAACCTCAGCCATAACTGTTAATGCTTCTTTTGGACCTAAACATTCCAGCAACAAACCATCTCCCCCTCTTTTATAGAGAGCATTACCATATATCATGTATTGCATAGATTGCAATTTGATTCTCCTGCTGGCCTTCGAAGATGGACCAGCCAAATACTGCATTATTGGATGCCTCCAATCTTGTTCTTGTAAGTCATTATGATTGACTTCCAAGACCACATTCCTTTTATTCAAAGGTTGTATTAATCTTTGATATGTTGTTTGACTTATGTCCCTTTGGGTATCATTCCTTCTTTTGAAGTTCAAAGTTTTCTGAGCCACATCATTAGCTCTATTGTTCAAGAATCTTGGAACATGAGTTACATTTGCTATTTGAAACTGAGAAAGCAAATGTAATGCAACAACATAGTATAGCAAAATACTTATGCTTTGACACTTGAAAATCCCTTTCACTTGGTTAACCACCAATTGAGAGTCTCCAAATATGTCAACTGCATGTACTTGTAATCCAATAAGAATTTCTAGTCCCACAATTAAGGCTTCATATTCAGCCTGGTTATTGGAACAAGTGGCTTCATCCACTCTGAAACCATGTGTGGTTTCTACCCCTTGTAGAGATTTAATCACAACACCAATTCCAATTAAGCCATTGGCTTTCGATTCATCGAACCACATCTTCCATGGCTCAACACTAGCCATACCAAGCTCCATTATCTCTTGGCTCTCTGTTTGAGATGGATGGTCTGCCAGAAAATTGGCTAAAACTTGCCCTTTTACTGCCCTTTGAGGGACATATTCTAGATGAAATTCTAATAAGGCTAGTATCCACTTGCCAATTCTTCCCCTCAACATAGGTCTAGATAACATGTATTTAACCAAATCTGTGGTTGCAATTACCAAGATAGTTGTAGGTAAAAGATAATATCTTAATTTCATTGTAGCAAAATACAAAGCAAGACACAGCTTTTCAACAATGAATATTTACATTCACAAGAATTTAAAAACCTACTAAGGTAATAAATAGCTTGCTCCTTGCCTTCTTCATTGTCTTGGGCTAAGAAGGCTCCTAATGAATCTTCTGTTGCAGCTATGTACAACTTCAAGGGTTTATTTCCTTTTGGTGGCATCAGCACTGGAGAGTTGGCCAAGTAAGCTTTGATACCTTCGAAAACAATTTGATGCTCTGCTGTCCACACAAATTCCTCTTCATCTTTCAGCCTTAACAAGGAAGAAAATACTTTAGTTTTCCTTGCAGTGTTAGAAATAAACCTTCGAAGAAAGTTAACCTGTCCAAGGAACCTTTGTAATTCTTTCTTACTTGATGGAGGCTTGGCTTCAATGATGGCTTTAGCTTTATTCTGATCAATCTGTATTCCTTTCTTGTGCACTACATAACCCAAGAAGTTTCCAGATGATACACCAAAAGCATACTTTAGAGGATTGAGTTTCAACTTAAACTTCCTCATTCTTTCAAAAGCTGCTTCTAAATGAAACAGATGCTCCTCCATAGACTGGGATTTCACTACAATGTCATCAATATAACACTCTAGATACCCTCCAATGAGATCATGAAAGATAGTGTTCATAGCCCTCTGATATGTAGCCCCAGCATTCTTCAGACCAAATGGCATTTTAACCCATTCGAATGTGCCAATATTCCCAGGACATCTGAATGCTGTCTTGTAGATATCCTCCTCTGCAATGCAGATTTGGTTATAACCAGAGTGCCCATCCATCATTGATAAAACTTGATGCCCTGTTGAATTGTCTACCAGCAGATCCACTATAGGCATAGGGTACTCATCTTTGGGAGTTGCTAGATTTAAGTTTCTGAAATCGATGCATACCCTCATTTTGCCATTCTTCTTAACTACAGGCACAATATTAGATAGCCATTCAACATACCTGGCTGTCCTAATAAAGCCTACCTTGAGTAGTCTAAGAATCTCTTCCTCGACCTTCTGAATTACTTCTGGACTCATTCTTCTTGGTTTCTGCTTGTATGGCTTGAAATTAGGCTTCATAGGGAGCCTATGTTCCACTAATGACCTATCCAATCCTGGTAGTTCATTATAGGACCATGCAAAACAATCTTTGTATTTCTTTAGAACAACCAACAACTGGTTTCTGTCCAGAACATTCAAGCAAGCACTTATATAGGTGGGCTGTTGTATAGAACCTTCCCCTAAATTTACTTCTTCTAAGGGGTCTTGTGTCTGAGAACTTATTGAAGCTTCTTCCTTGGTTTCTTCGACCTTCGAAGCAACCTTCTTGTTTTGTTCTGCTTCCATGTTCTTTAGTTCAACATCTTTGCCCTCCTCCTCATAGACAAAATCTGTCCATAAGGCATCCTCCTCCTATATCTCCTGGACTTTTGTTTCAATGTCCAATGCACAGTATTTACCAAGGGTCAAAATTGACGATTCTTACATTTGCGACCAATTATCGTGGGCTTCTCTCTGCTTCTCTGACTTTCGGACTATTGCTTTTACATCCAAAGTTGAGAATTTAATCAGAGCCAAGGACTTGGCTTCTTGTTCTTCATCTCTTTGCCTATAACCAGGCATCGTTGTCATCCTTAATGACAATCTCTTCATCAGCACTCTCTTGGACTAAGTGCTTCAGGTGTGTCACTTCCTCATCAGCCGTCACTTTGGCTGAGCCATCAGTTTTCCTCAGTATACTGAGTGGTGTCACTCCCTCAATATACAACTTGGCCTCTGCAAAGTCTGCACAGGCTATGAAAGGTTGAGGATCTGCATCAATCTCCTCTGTCTCTCCATTGCCCAAAGCCATCATGATTTTCCGATGCAAAGAGGAAGGCACACATTTGTTAGTGTGGATCCAATCTCTCCAAAATAAAGCATTGTATTTAGCATTACTATCGATTACGAAGAATACTGTCATACAGTCCCTGGTTTCCACACTCAAGTTAATGGGTAGAATCCCCTGAGCCATCTGTCTGTCTCCAGCAAAGCCAGCGATGGTTGTGCTGGTTGAGATCAACCTGGGATTCTTTTTCCCTAGTTTCTTCAAAGAAGATTTCGGTAGTAAGTTCACTGCTGCCCTATTGTCTATCAGGACTCGGTTCAATTGTATCCCATCGAAGAAAGCCTTGATGTACAAAGGCTTGACATGTTGTGTCATAGAATTCGAAGGATACTCAAAAGGATACGAGAGGTTAATGCTCTCCTCTTCTTCACTCTCATATTTAGTTTCCATTAGGGTAGCCATTCCAGGATCATCTTGTACCATACTTACTTGTGAGTCTTCACTAGAGACAGGAATAGGATCCATATCTTGGTCATCTTGGTCCCCATCTCCAGCCTGGAACTCATGAGGCAGTATGTGTACCATATTGACTGATACTAGAGGAAATGAGCCAAATTGGATGGCTGGCTGTACCTTCTTCCCTTCTTGGCCACCTTGTTCAATGACTTCAACAAAGATCCTATGTCGCATTCTCGCACTTCGTTGCCAATCGATCCTTCAAGGATCTTTCAATCGTCCTTCAATCGAATGTTTGCTTTCACCATGAAGGCTTCAACATTTCTTCCTCTCGCCATTTCCTTCTTTTTGGCTTATGTCAATCTCTTCTTCGTCTTGCTATCACTTCCATCGAGCTTTCTCCAATCGCTAAGCTAGACTTCTCTCGCTTTTAGTTCGAGAATGAACCTTGGCTAATCGTTTCTCTTGCAAACCACTTTGCTTTGTAGAGTCGGCTTTGGAGTATGGTTTGACTTTGGAGTTTCTTTCTTCTTCGTCTCGACCAATGAAGAGCTCTCCATTTTCTTTCATATCGCTCGCATCGAGTGTACTGCTACTGAATCTTTCTCCTTTGTGATCTCGAAATGACTGGGACCATATCTGGCTCCTTTGTTTTTGGATGTTTAAGCAATACCCAATTGTTTGGAGCCACCAAACAAGGCTTGACCATCCTGTCTTGGATTCCAACATCTCTCCGGGCAAGCAGTTCCCTAGGTTTGTTTTGCATTACAAACCAGTCTGGAACTCCTAGTACCCACGAACTTGTTGACTCAAATATTGAACTGCTTTTTTTAACCTTCGAAGCCATCTTCGAAGCTGGCTGTGGAGGTAAGTGTTTGGCTCTGACCTCATGTTTTGAGCCTGATTCAGACCTTCGATGAAGGTAGCCACTTTCTGTCCTGCGTGAGGCTGGTTTAGGGGGCCAATCCCTGGCTTTGATCCCATGAAATGAGCCTTTCTCCAGTCTTCTTTCAGAATGACTGCTCTCTATTCTGTAATAGTTGGTTGGCCTGGATTCATGTAAGGGCCTCTTGCCTTTAGCATGCATTCTGTCCATTGCAGGCTTAACCACTGGTGGTCGTTGCCTATCACTAGCCAGATACGGCCTTTTGTTGTAAGCGTTGGTTGATTTAGGACGTCTCTGAACATCCCTGTAGTATTGCTTCCCATCAATTGGAAGCCCCTTCAACCATTTATGACTCAGTCTGCACCTGGGACACATCCTCTGTATTACAGCTGCTTCCAAGGAATCATCATCCAGTACTTCTTCATCAGAGTGTTCCCTCTGGTGTGAGAAACCTTGTCCAATAGCTGGTGGGTTTCTAGTGTCCTTCTTGGTAGTTGTCTAGTTGGCAATATGCATCTGCACATTGACCTCTTCCAACTCCTGCAGAGATAGATTCTGGAAGTTTGGTACAACTACATTAGCTGTGCTTTCTCCAACTTCTGGAAACGGATTACTGTCAATCCCCATGACCTTTTCTGTTTTGGCTGGGAATTTCAAACTTCCTTTCCGAATTTGCTCTTGGATCCTGTCTCGAAAAACAATGCAGATTTTAGTCGAGTGAGACCAAGAGTTATGCCATTTACAATATACTTTTCCCTTAAGTTCATTTGGAGATGGCAGTTTTACTCCTTTAGGTAACTTAAGGAAGTTGGCCGCAAGCAAATGATCAAAAATGTCATCTGCTTTTGTTAAATCGAAAGAGTACTTTCTGTAAAAGTCTTTCTTTTTAAACTGCTGGTCAATTGTTGTATCCTTATGAACTAATGCCTCACAGATCACAGGTTCTTTGCCCACAATCTCTGCTACATCGATCTCATAATTTGGATCTCTATAATATGTCTTGTATGAGGCATTATTTCGATCTTGTTCCTCCTCTAGTAATGCTTCATATCGAGACACCTTATAGGTTAGTTCGACCAAATCTCTGAATTCAGTTGAGTCAAACTTCTTTCGGCTTTGAACTCTAAACCGCTTTTGAGCCAATCTTACAATTACGCTCGGTAAGATGACTCTACATTTATTTCGAGCCCTTTTAAATCTAGCAATAAACTGAGTAGCCTTCTCTTCAGGCCTTTGACTCAATCTAGCCAAGTCTGCCATAGAAACCTCTGGCTTCGATTGGAAGAATTGGGCATGAAATGCCTCTTCCATTTGTTGCCAATTTTGAATGGAGCCAGGTGTAAGGTTGATGTACCATACAAATACTCCTCCAGTTAGAGAATTTGGGAATAATCTTAGTTTCATATAGTCATGATTAGTAAATTCACCACATTGAGCAGCAAACCTAGCAATATACTCTATTGTTGATTGATTTTCTGTCCTATAGAAAAGGGTAAAATCTAGTATCCTGAACCCCCTTGGGTATTCATGTACCCTATCTACCCATTCTGGGTATGGTTTTCTGTATACAGGAGTCTGGACCCCCCGAGCCATCGATCCACACATCTCCCTAACAATATCAGCAATTTGGTCCCTGGGGACCATATTTTGTGCCTACTGAACCACTATTGGAGGGACAAACACAGGATTTGGTGGACAAACTTGTGCTTGCGGTCCTCTTGGTCCATAAGGTGGTACATTTGGAACTGGTTGTCCCTGTGGTGCAGGTTGCTGTTGGGGGTGTGGGTAACCCCTTTGAGCCTGTCCTGCGAAAGGACCTGCGAAAGGTGCTGGAACAGATGTTGTGTCCCTTCCATTTGCAGGCCAACCTTCCAACCCCCCGGGTATAAATTCGAATAAGGGATTGTTATACCCCCTAGTGCTAGGTATGGCTTCGAACATGGGATTTGTAACCATTCTTACGGCAGTTTCTTGTATTTGGCCAGATCCACCAACTTGTGTGGTTTCATTGTTGAGTACTGAGGAATTTTAGCCTATTATAGGCCTCGAAATGGGTTCATACCAAGACTGAGGTGATGGTCTTTCATAGTTCTGGTTACTAGTTTGACCATTAGAATGTCCATTAACTTGCATAGGCTGTTTATCTCTAGCCAATCTTTGCTGAAGGACATTCAAAACTTCCTCTATGTGTCTTGTGTTTGTTGGTTGGTGGTTATTCATTCGATCCAAAAAGAATGTTGCCCACCTTTCCATTGTGTTCATTAATTGTTGTCCCATAGCATCTACTAGGCCATCCCATGGATTTGTTGGCTGAGTAGATGGAACAGTGAATGGTCCAATTCCTTGGTTTCGTCCAATATTATGAACATATGGTTCTTGTCCCGAAGTACTGGTCTGTTCGACCATAGGTTCTAATAACATGGGAGTTTCCACAGGATGTGTTACCACATTATCCTCTGGATTAGGTATTTTTACCTCTCCTTCTACGCCTTCTTCCAAGCGTTCATTTTCTCCTTGTCGTCTTCGTCTAGCCATTTTAACAAGTCCCACTGGGCGTGCCAAAAATATATGTTGGCTTTTTGGCTTTCGAAGGGTATTTTTGTAAATGCAAGCGTACCAGCAAGGATCAATCAGTCCTTATAGAATTTATAATTGCCAATCAATTATCAGACGATTGTGTTTTAGTTCTTTCAGCCTCAATGAAGAGGACTTTTACTGGTGGCTTGACTTAGGAGAAATTAAGTAAAATAACAATCAAATGGTGAACAATTGAAGTATTTCATTAAAATGAACACTTACAATAATCCAAACTCAGCCTCGAAGAGGTTTACAGTGACGATCTACTTGAAACTACTCCTATGAATCGAAGTGCAGTGCAAGAATTTAAAGTGCAGGAATGTAAAGAACAGGTATTTAAAGTGCAGGAAATGTAAAACTGGAAAAGAAAATATGAAGTAAATGACTGGTTTGTTGGATCTGAGTCTGGGGCTTTTTTCTGAGACCTTCCCTGCTATTTATACTTCTCAAGGATGACCTTCGAACTGCACTTCAAACCGTCGAACTGCTCCTCCATGATCGCTGATCATGTTGCCTTATAAGTAGTTCCACTATACCATCACTTGCAGTTGAGCTTCCCTCCTGTATTTAAATTTGAATATGAGTAACCGTTGAAGCCACGTCACCTTGCATCTCTTTATTGATCTAGTGCTACTCAGATCACGTGAGAACCAATATTAATTGTCACGTGTATGATCAGGATTGAAGACTTGAATAATCTCCCCACAATATCCTTACTCTGCCATGTGTCGAATTGTAACTGGCTTTTACAAAATATGTAGCCAACAGTTCCGAACCGAGACAACTTTGGTTATGATAAACAGTGGCCTTGACACGAGTTATGGGTTTCCTAATTTCCCAAAATATTAGGTGGCGACTCTGAGATCTGATGACGCAGTCTATTTCTGACAAAATATTTTTTTTGCAATAAAATGAATTTTTTAAAAGTTGCCAAATATGAATTCTCGTCTACGTTTCACATTGCACTCGTAAGACTAGATTAAAGAGACCGAGGGTCAAAACTATTTAACACGCACAGATGCCTCCTGGGCATATTACACTTACCCGATGGTATGCTGTTCTAACTTCTTTCAATGGAATTAATCTACCCTTAGTGATACATGTCATGACTGTCATTTTTTTTGTTTTAATAGTCATAGTGATTTTGTATATGATCCTAATTAGTGATCAATTTATTTTAATATTTTGAGTTCTTATTTGCTTTTGTTATTTTATGTTTGTGGTGGTAGTTTGGTAGATCTATTAGTAAGCAGGAGTTAACGTCATTTTTTTAAAAATAAATAAATAACATATTTTTTTAATTATATTTATCATCTATTAATTTAAAAGTAATTATAATAAAAATATACACCAATAATTATTATATCAATATAATTTTTTAATGAAGAATTTACACTTGGAAAATAAATAAATTAAATAATCTAAAATGAACCCTTGTTGAGCCTGTATGACTGACCTGGATATGGGCTGATCTTCTTCCTTTCTCTAAGGATCACCACATGATCATCTTGATTATCTTTCTTTAAGGATCTTTAAAGACCCTCCAGAAGCAGTTAGATCTCTGATCATAGATGATATGACTGAAAATTATGTAAATTATGTAGTGAGGGAAATTATCAACCGTGCTGGGGACCCGGGGGGTGACCCCAGCACCCCCACTCTACGTGGGGCTCTGTGATTGCCAGACAGATATAAAAAACAAAAAATAAAATAAAATAAAAATTTCAGCCAATAAGAAAACACTGGAGGTCACTGGGGGTACAAAACATTTTTGGGGAAATTATGTAGTTATTGACAAAGTATAAGAATTAAATTGTTCAAATTGAAATTATAATAAGATTGAAAAAAAATTTAAATCAAATTATAAGGATGAAAAATATAATTAACTTTCTATTTTTCATTTTGCTCCTTTTCTTTTCTTTTCTTTTTTTCAATTTTAATTTAAACTTCGACACAATTTGATCTAAACAGAGTGTTAGAAAGACCCTATTTGGTGAAGTTTTTTTTAGTTAAAAATTGATAATCAAAAAGTAGAAAGTAAAAGCACTCCTACTTCATCTTCTAGCTAATTACATTTTTTAATTTATTTAAGTTATTTCTGTCTAATAAAGTATAAGCAGAAGTTGCACTAAACAGTATGGTATAGACTCCCAAATTAAAATGAACTATAATCATCTCCCAAAAATTGTAACAAACTGCCCCAAAGACTTATTATTTATTTTGGAAAGTGGCATATAAACTGATATTTTGATTTATTACGAAAAATATATGAAAAGTAAAAAAGTGATGTGACCAAATAAATCAATAATAATTTTATTATTATTTTTTTTTTTAAAACTCAGCTTGCTTATAAGCTTCTTCCAAGAAGGGCCTGGAGCATCTCCAACGTTTAACTTTTTTTCAATTAAATTTGAGTAAAAATTTTATTTGATATCACGCGCTCCAACAGAATATTTTGGAATTTCATCAAACCACCGAACAATCAATCGAACGTCCAGCTGGTCATCCTGTATCTACAACTCCAACGATTATAAACAATAAATTGATGAAAGCCACAAACCATCCTCAATTTGATGAAAGATTTAAGATATCATGGATTTGATACTTATGTGATGTAAGCGTTAAAGTAACAGAAGACTCTTCTTTACATCAAATTTAAATTTGATGAAACAAAAAGTGAAACATTGGAGATGATCTTAGCGCACTCCTTTTTTGTTTTTTGAATTTTGAATTTTGGATAAATTACATTGACACTCCCTGAGATTTGGTCCAATTACATTCCACTTCCTAACATTTTAGAAATTACATTTTTACCCTTGTGGTTAATAGTCTCATTTCACAAACCCCGTATTTATATAAAAGGTAACAACTCTTAGAAGGAAAATAAAAAATAAAAAATAATAGAGAAAGTAAAGCAAATTATGAAAAGAGAAAACGCATGAGTTTAATGTTTTTATTCTGTTTAAATAATTACAATGATAGAGAGTTAGTCTTCGTTTGGCATTGGCTTTTTTAGCCGACTTTTTTGTGTTCGGACTTTTTTAGCCTATTTTTTTTAGTCTCTTTGGTTTGGCTTTTTTGACTTTTGTGAGAGAAAAAGTGTAATGATTATAGTTTGTATGTAATATTTTGTCTTATTAGCTTATGTGACCAATTTTTTTTTTTTTTTTTTTTTTGTGCTTTTTTAGCCAAAAATCTAAAACCAAACTAAGCGCTAGCATAATTTCCCAAACGTTAAGGGTAATATATATTAAACTCAAATATTAGGGATGTAAGTAAGTGTAATTTACCCTTGAATTTTTCATTCTATCAAATAGGGGTGAGCAGCAAATATACCAATCCGTCCAAACCGACCGAACCAATCCGATCCACCACATTTTTTATGGATGTGTGATGACAAGCGAACGGTTGCAGATTGATTTTTTCCAATCTGCCTAGTTTTGGACGAATGGTGATTTGAGGTTCATTTGGCCGCAACCGAATCACTGAACCGCCAAACTACGAGCATCCCTAATAATTTATAAAACTTTGTATTTTTAATTTGTTTAAATATTCTGTTTGTATTTCCAATTGAAAATGAGTTTTCAATTTGAATATATTTTTAAATTGAAAAAAATAATTATATTATTTATCTATATTTTTTGGTTTTTAAATGTAACTCTAAAAATAATAATTAAAAAAATGATATATGCTGGTCGATTTTTGTTTTCAAAAACAGATATAGATGTAACAATATAGAGGCATATAATCTCTACTACTGCTCTATTTATAGTTTTGGTGGTTTGAATTGTTTTTATATTTTAAGAATCATATATTGTAATACTTTATGTAGATGAAACATTTTGTAATTGTAATATGTGGATGAGGCATGCAGTGATTGTAATATTCTAAAATTTTAAACTTTCTTTTTTTGGATAAAGCATGTAGTGATTGTAATATTTTTTTAAGTCATTAATGGTAATATTTTTTTTTTAGGAAGTGCACAAGTTGAATTATGTTAAAAATTTATAAAATTTTAAATCACTAAACCGATTCAGATCTATTTGTCAATCCGTCAATCAGCTCAATTCACATTCACTGGATTAACGGACGGATGCGAATTGATTTTCTCCAATCCGCCAATCCGACAGACGGATGACGAATGGGAAATTTCGTGACGCCAACCAACACGCGCTGATTAAGGGGTTGTTTGAAATATCCTAAATAAGTGTACTTTTTGACTTTTTAGACTAAAAAATTGAGAAAAAAAAAATATGATTGTTTGGGTTAACTTTTTGACTTTTTATGAAAAAAATGTGTATTAAAAAATTATATAAATTAAGGTTGGTTTGGGGTGTCCTAAAAAAGTACACTTTTTGTCTTTTTACAAAAAGATGTGCAAAAAAGTAGAGAGGTGATGTGATGAAAAAAAGATAAAAAGATGAATTATATAGGTTATGCCAAACAAGGCTTTAGTATGTAGGAAAAAATTAAGATTGAAAGTTGTGCAGTCATACTTTTTAACTTTTGATAAATAGTGATAATATTTTAATTTTTTAAATAATTTTTTGACTTTTTAATTTTTTTTTAACTTGCCAAACTTAGCCTGAATACGAAAATGAAATGGCAATTACGCAATTACAAGAACAATACAGGTCATTTCCCAACTCAACCCCCATATAAATAACTAGCAACCCCGCAAACCCTAGGGTTCATTTTCGTGCGGCGAGAGAGAGAGAGCTCGAAGGAAGGCGAAAATGGTGAAGTTTCTGAAACCAAACAAGGCCGTAATCGTCCTCCAAGGCCGCTACGCAGGCCGGAAAGCCGTGATCATCAGATCCTTCGACGATGGCACTCGCGATCGCCCCTACGGCCACTGTCTCGTCGCCGGAATCTCCAAGTACCCGAAGAAGGTGATTCGCAAGGATTCCGCCAAGAAAACCGCCAAGAAGTCTCGCGTCAAAGCATTCATCAAGCTCGTCAACTACAATCACATCATGCCTACCCGCTACACGCTTGATGTCGATCTCAAAGACGTTGTCACTCTCGATGCTCTTCAGTCTCGCGACAAGAAGGTCACCGCCGCCAAGGAGACCAAGGCCCGGTTCGAAGAGCGGTTCAAGACCGGAAAGAACCGGTGGTTCTTCTCCAAGCTCCGGTTCTGATCGCATGAGGTTTTGGTTATGGTCTGTTATCGCTTTTTTATGTTTTCTTCGGATTTTTATGAATTTCGTTTTGATATTTTTGATGAAGTAATTGACTGTTGAGATATTGCATTTTTGTTCGATTTGGGTATGATTCTAATTAGTCATAATTTTTTTTCCCCTGATATGGGTTATATTTATATGTGATTATGTTTGGGTTTTGGTTAATGTTGTTTAGTTAAGAGTATTTTAATCAATGATGGTTTAAGGATTGTTTAAACTGGAAAACAACACAATCAATTGAGGTGGTTTGAGGGTTTAAATTATCATTAAATTCCTAGCATTTTTCATTTGTTTTGTGAGGATGAAGTTTGTATTTGTACAGATACAGTGATTTATGATTCTGTCCTTTGTGTTGCAATGTATTGGGTAGTGGGACAAGGAAATTTTTACTTGGAGGATTTAGGATTGTAAACAAGACTTGTCAGAGTGAGTAGTAGGTTTGTTATCAAAATTTGTTTATGCTCGATTTTTTTACCTATTGATCTCAAATGAGATTTGATTGAGCCGATCACGAGTGGAGTTTGAGAGTTTGGCTTTTATAGTTTATATGGGTTTTAGATGACAGTTAGGTTTTTTTTTTTTTTCGGTACATCGGAAAATAATGACAGTTAGGTTTAGTTTGATTTAAAAACTTAAGGAGTTTTAAAAAATATTTTAAAGTTTGGTGTGGGTACACCATGTGATTTACTTTTTCAGATATTTCTGTTCACTTTGGTTATGATTCTATTGAGTCATAATATTACTTTTTAACCCCCCGTTCTTGGTTATATTTATATGCCCCATTGTTTTGTTATCCTTTTTGAGCTAAATAGGTTGTGTTGGCTATTTTTAACATGTTAGCATGTCTTGATGTGATGTTTGGGTTTTGCTTTAAGGGTTTAAATTACCATTAAAGACTCCTAGTCCTTTTCATCTGTATCGTGAGGATGAAGCTTGTATTTGTACAGATACAATGATTTATGATTTATCTTGTGTGTTGCAATGTATTGGGCAGAGGGACAAGGAACTTTTTACTTGGAGGATTTAGGGTTAGGTTTGTTTTCAAAATGTATTTAAGCTTGATTAGTTTGGCATTTTATCTCAAATGAACTTTAATTGAACCGATCACAAGTGGAGTTTGAGAGTTTGGCTTTAATAGTTTATATATAACTTGGGTTTAGATTAGAGTTAGGTTTAGTTTGATTTAAGAACTTAACAAGGTTTATAAAAATATTTCAAAGTTTGGTTTGTTTACACAATGTGTAGTTTAAATGAACTTTTAATAAGCCGAGCAGGAGTCTCTTTGATTAGCTTAGTTTGTTTTATAGTCTAATTTATATTTTGTTTTAGGAGGTTTTGGTTAAACCTGTTTAAAGTAATTAGATCGGGTGTTCTTAGCTAATCTCAAAGACCATTTCTTTTGACAATTGTTTTTGGTTGTACCTATTTGAAGAATGATATTCAAGGTGTAGGCAGCCATCTGATTATCTGTCACACTAGTTGCAACATTGAAGTTAAAGTTAGCAAACCAAGCCTTGACAGCGTCACAAGTTGGTCTATTCTGCGTGATGTCGCGGTTTGAGTTTACTGTAATGGGATAGTGCTTTCCTTTTTCAATTCACCTCCTTTTGAATGGCAAAAGGCCTATCATTAACTTCTTTCATTCTTTTGTTTTAGTCTTTCAAATAAGATCTCATGTTAATCATGTGACTCACTTAGATTTTGAGTAGAAGTTAGACCATTTTTCCTATTATTAGGGTTAGATTAGGGTTTTTTTTTTTTTTTTTTTTTTTTTTTTTTTTGAGAAAACAATAGGGTAGGTCTGTTTATTATCACACTTTCGTTAACAATTTTTAATTGATCCGAAAGTGTTAGGATGAATATACCTTTTGGATGTGAAATCTAATGTTTTGAACTGAACCATTTTTCCCATTATGTATGATTTTTTTTGTTTGTGTAGTATTGTTACTCATTGATAATTCCTTTGTATTCTCTTGTATGTTTATGAAATGTGCATGTTGTTTCCCTTTTCCCTATTTTATTTACCCATCTCAATAATTTTTGTAAAATGGTGGTTTTTGTTTGGTTTTATTTTTCAAAAATTATTTTTAGATTTTTTTGTTCATTTTCATTGAATTTTTTTTTCATATTTAGTCAATTTTTTATTTTTTTAAGATGCATTTAATCAATAAGATACATCTAAAAAGTAAAACGAATTAACTAAGATATTGAAAAAAAAAATCATTAAAAATATATGAAAATTTTATTTGTATTTTTAGTTAAATTTTTTCATATCTTAGTTTTTGTTTTTTTGCATGAATTTATATTTTAGTTAATTTTTTCATCTATGTACCGAAAAAGTTATAAAAAAAATGACAAAAATATGCAAAAGTTCAATAAAAATTCATTCAAAAAGATTTTTTTGAAAATTCAATCCACAAAATGTTTTTTAAATTGACATGTCACTCATGTTTTATTTTTCTAATGAAAGTCTTTTTATATATTATACGAAAATTTCACAAAAATAATGTGAATGTTATTTTATATATAAAAGTCATCTTCACAAATGTTCTTTTAAAATAAAAAAGGATTAATAATTAAAATTTTAAATTATTTCATAAATATATTATTATTTTATAAAGATTTCACTGAATTCTAATTTTTCTCAATAACAAATTCACATTAAATCACATCATTCTATATAAAAAGTATATTATATTATTATTTATAAAAATATGATAAATAAAATATGATGATTATAATATTTTTATAAATACTTATTTTGAGTGTATAAAAACACTTGCAGACGAGATTGTCAATTGGTCAACCTCCAAAAATTCCAGGCAATTGCAAGATATGAGACTCCTGTGACACCATACACATAACCACTAAGCCATTTTCTTCTTGACATTTGCAAGTTGGGGTCTCTTTTAAGTTAGGTTTGGATTTTAAATTTATGAGAGCTGTAAAAAAATAAAAATAAATAAATGTCCCACAAATAAAAGATGAAACAAAAAAAGGCAGATTATAAACAATACAATCTCAAGTTCTAGATTCTCCTTGGTTTCTAGTTCAGTTATTTGTGGCATGATGTAACCATTCATTTGTGTGGATCACCGTTCATTTGTGTAGACTCCACATAGAATCTACACAACACACAAATGAACAATGAGATCACCATTTGCCACAAATGGTGTCCAATAAGTTTATATTTCAAGGAAAACCAAATTTACTTTATTTTGTGTGGCCTAATAATTCTCTCCCTAGCTCTCTCTAGTCCTATTTCCGCTGCATAGACCTTGTTCAAGTTTCCCTTAAAGCTTTGGCTCGGACAGACTAGGATGTTCCAGATATAGCTGCACACAGATAGGTTCACTGCTCATTGACTTGACAGGGGTTATCAATGGAGGTTGCAGCCACTGCTTCGTGTCTGTCGGGATCCATAACTCTGCATCCTTGCTTGTACTAGACTGAGGTAGTGAACGGAAGTAAACAGTTATCTCCCACCTGCAATCTGTCCAAGGAAAAGAGCTTGGTGACCTAATTTCCCATATCAAAGCGATGCAAAACAAAGCACGAAACAATATTATCATGTTAAAGGAAAAGTGATCGGTGACCCAATTTCCCATCTCAAAGTGATGCAAAACAAAGCACAAAAGAATATTATCATGTTGAAGGAAAAGAGCTCGGTGACCCAATTGCCCATCTCAAAGCGATACAAAACAAAGCATGAAACAATATTATCATGTCAAGTAGACACACAAAGCATTTGATCAACTCTTGATGCAAAACAAAGCACAAAACAATATTATCATGTTAAAGGAAAAGAGCTGGGTGACCCAATTTCCCATCTCAAAGCGATGCAAAACAAAGCACAAAAGAATATTATCATGTTGAAGGAAAAGAGCTCGGTGACCCAATGTCCCATCTAAAAGTGATACAAAACAAAGCATGAAACGATATTATCATGTCAAGTAGACACACAAAGCATTTGATCAACTCTAGCAAATCAAACACCTATGAATTATTTTCATTTCACAACATAAAGCAAATTTAGAAGAAAAATTGGGCACATTTTGAGTCACAAAATAGAGAGAACTATAATGACAAACCTCAATCAAGGACTGCGTCAAGAAGTTTAACACTTGCCACTTACCCCGGGGCAAAACCTTTGTTAGAGTTTCTGATAATGGAAGCTTGATCAAGAATGATCGAAGAGAGAACTCTAGATCAGCTTCTTCCACCTTTGCACCATAAGACTGGTTAACGAAAAGCTTGAAAATAAATCTCTCCAATGGGACGTTCTCAGTGTTATAGAAAATAATTGCGACTCTTTCCACCAAGCCCTAGTTCAGAAAAGGGCATATGTGTTTCAGTAAAACCTGATGGTACATCAACCCGCTGCAAAATGGTTAGCATTGCAAAGGTGACTTAGTAATTTGTAGTGTGCATTTGCACAAGGAGTGTGCAGTATCCAAGGTCATTTAAATCGGGATCCTAAGTGGGATCGTTGGAAGAGACTCCAGAATCGGATCATAGAATCAGATCAAGAATCGTAAGATTCTACTTTCAACGCAAAATAAAATGAAAAATTATGAATAATGATAATGTATGTTATACAATTTTAAAAAGACTCAAAATAAATATATAAATTTGATATAATGCACTTTATATGTTAATATAAGTTGGAAAAGAAGATTGAAAAAGGAGTTTGTAGTTAAATATTTTTATATAAATATACATACATACATACATATATATAAGAAATAAATAATAACAAAAAAATTTGTAGGATCGTAATCGTAATAGAATTGAAATCATATGTGATTCTACAGGATTTTATAAATGGAATTGTAATCACTTTAAGATCCTAGTGTGATCCAGATCGTTTGGCCTAATTAAGCTCGTAGGATCATAAGATCCGGATCAAAATTCTGATAATAAAGTACAATAACAAATCTTAACAGAATATTCAGTCATTCTTCATCTATATGACAATTAAAAAACTTTGAGGGAAACATTTTGCACTACCAGAGGGAAACAACAAATTCTTCAAGGCTGTGTTGTGTTCAAATCATATATTTGGGTAGGGATTTGTAGAGGAAAAAAAAAAATTCTCTCATTTTCTTTTTTCTCCACAAACTCCTACTCAAAATTTATAATTCAAACACAAACTGTGGGGAGTAGAAATATAAAGTTAGTGCAAATGTGCAGCTATAATTCAAGTTTCCACTATAGACATGTATCTGACAAATAGGTCCAGTCAAACTACCTGAACATAAAAAGGTGACCCAATGCACAAAAATACTACTAAAGCAATAACTACGACTTTTTATGCAGTCTCCGATGAATTACCAGGGATATTATGACCACGCATACAATTCACATTTCTGACAGGCGTATTGTTGTAAATAGTACATTGCCCCTTGCTCTATCTTTTGACGCTTCAATTTTAGTGGTTTGGACACGCCAATACACTATTTGCCAACTCAACTGAAGAAGCCTTGTCTTGAAATATTAGGGATCAGCCACATAAATCAAATACTTTCCTCATCGTTCATATTACTATGATTCTTCCACATGTAATTAAGTGAAGCATAACTCAATTTATGGTCTACATTGATATTCAAAATTCATAATCATTCCAAAAATCATGATGAAATCATGATACGGCCGAAAACTTATAGTAAAAACTGGTTCTTAGAGATTATTGCAATAAATAATGGCATCAAGTAATGCTATTAATGAAGCAAGATTTCTAAGATTTGTGTAATGTGAGCATACAAAATGTATAATGAGAAAACTGGTTCTTAGAAAAAATTTTGCCATGATTGGTGATGATTGTAGCCATCTAATTTAATTCATTTGCCTGCGGCCTATGGGAGGAAAAACAACTACCCAATTACCTTGAAGCTGCGTTGGTGGCATGAAATCCAAGTTTCTAATTCTGAATTGGAGGCTATCTCAATGGAAATTTTGAACTAAGACATACTTTTAATTCCAATTCTGATACTTGGATTTTATAGTGCCAAACACACTCTAACAAAAATAAAGGTAATTTTGCACACCTTCTGGATAAAAGGAAGGAGTCCAGTGACTGAGGAATGGATGTATTCTCTAAGTTGCGGGTGGCGAGCCTTCTGAACCACTACATTCATATATCGCCGTCTTTCAAACGCACCTACTCCCATCATTTTCAAACATGAAAAGAAAAAACCCAGACATTTCAGTTGAACAAAAGATAGGGAAATTAAAAATAATAAAAAATAAAAATATGAATCGTTATGAACCCTATTCGAGTTGATTTTTGATTTTTGATTTATGGAAAATGAGTGAAAGCACTAATTAGTGTCACCATTAATGATGTGACAGTGGGTCCCACCCATTGTCACAGTTTTTTTTTTTTTTTTTTTTTTTTAAATAAATGTCACATCATTAGTGGTTACTTTAGAACACCACTTTTAGTGGTCTCTATCATTGCCCATTAAATAATTGAGCTTTTTGAACCACTACATTCATATATTGCCGCCTTTCAAACACATCTACTCTCATCATTTTCAAATATGAAAAGAAAAACCCATCAGATTTCATTTGAACAAAAATAATAATCATAATAATAAATAATATTAAGCCTATTCGGGTTGATTGCTTCTGACCAAATGAAAACAATTAAGCCTTCTGAACCAGTACATTCGCATATCAATGCCTTTCAAATGCACATACTCCCATCATTTCAAATATGGAAAGAAAAAACCCATCAAAATTTCAGTTGAACAAAGTAAGAGGGAAAAAAAATGCAATTATGAACCCTAATGGGGTTGATTGATTCTGATCAAGACTGAACCACCACATTCATATATCGCTAAAGAACAAACGGATCTACTCCCACCATTTTCAAATATGAAAAGAAAAAAACCCAGGAGAAATTCCAGTTTAACAAAGAAAGAGAAATGATATATATAAAATAGAATTACGAATGTTTATAAACCCTATTGGGGTTGAATGCTTCAGATAAAAAGGAAAATAATTGAATTAGTAAATGGAACTTTCTTGATTCGAGGTCTCTGCTTATTCGGGATCAACTAAATCTCATTTATATAGTTATGAATTGAAGTATCGTCTTTCGTTTGTGTGTATTTGTTTTTCTTTTCTTACAAATTTTCTCGGAAGCCAAACGGGGGGGATAGTAGTGATATGTATGAGAAAATTAGAGGGAAGATTCACCTGGAGGATATACTCCTTTGAGGAAGACGACGGAAGTGATCGCAACCTCCAAGAATTCCACCAGAATACGAGCCATCTCAACTGCAATTTAGAGAGAGACATCAACATTTGAAATTTAAAACTTGAAAATTTGATGAGGAAACGATTGGAAAGGGGAAAGTAATTGTATATCAAACGTTGTGGAGACTGAACAATTTCTCTACTACGCTCCATATGAATGTATGTATCTCTTCTCTGTCTTCTCTTTCGATCTCCCCCTATGATTTTTTATTTTTGATTTTTGAATTTTGAATTTCTCACACTCGCAAAACCTTAAGGGTGTGTTTGGTAATGTTTACGTTTTCAGTTTATATTTACAAAAATTTTATAAACTAGTTTTTGTTTATTTTTAGAAAAACATAAACTAAAGCTTTAGTAATTAATAAACAAAATATTTTAAAAATTTTAAAATATAAAAAAAGTGAAAATGGCAAATGATGGTAAGTGGCGTGAAAGCGGTGGTGGAAGGTGGGTGGTGGTGGTGGCGGGTGGGTGGGGGTGGTGGGTGTGGTGGTGGGTGGTGGCAGTGGCCAGTGGCGGTGGTGGTGGCAGTGGTGGTGTGGTGGGTGGCGGATGGCAGGTGGCGGCGCGCAGGTCGGTGGTGGGTGGGTGGGTGACGGTGGCGTGTGGTGGGTGGTAGGGAATGGGTTGGAGTAGTGGTGGTGGCAGGTGGTGAGTAGTGGTGGTAGGTGGGTGGCGGGTGGTGGTAGGTGGTGGTAGGTAAATGGCGGTAGGTAGGTGGCGGGTGGGTGGTGGTGGTGAGTAGGTGGCGGTTGGTGGGGATGGGTAGGTAGGTGATGGTGGCAGGTGGTGGGTGGTAGCGAGTAAGTGGTGGTAGTGGTGGGTGGTGGTGGTAGGTAGGTGGCAGATGGCAGGTGGTGGTAGGCGGTGGGGGGTGGGTGGTGATGAGGGGGGGGGGGGTGGGGGCGAGTGGGTGGTGGTGGTGGCGGGTAATGGGTAGTGGTGGCAGGTGGGTGGCGGATGGTGGGTGGTGGTAGGTGGTGGCGGGTAGGTAGCAGGTAGTGGTAGTGGTGGGTGGGTGGTGATGGTGGTGGGTGGTAGGTGGTAGTGAGTGGGTGGTGGTGGTGGTAGTGGTGGGTGGTGGATGGTGGTGGCAGGTGGATGCCGGGTGGGTGGTGGGTGATGGTGGTGGTGGTGGTGGTTGTGGGTGGTGGGCGAAGGTGGCGGGTGGGTGGCAGGTAGCTGGTGGTGGTGGGTGGATGGTGGTGGCAGGTGGGTGGTGAGTGGTGGTGGCAAGTAGGTGGCGGGCGATGGATGGTAGTGACCGGTGGATGACAGGTTGGTGGTGGTGGTGGTGGCCGCCGCGGAGGGTGAGTGGTGGTGGCGAGTGGATGGCAGGTGGGTGATGGGTGGTGGATGGGTGGTGGTGGCGGAAGACGGTGGTAGAAAATAGTGGCGGGTGGTGGTTAGTGTTGGGTGGTAAAAAAAAAAAACTGAAAACTCAAAATGGAAACACATTTTTTGTGTTTTCATTTTTAATAAATTATAATGCGAGACCATTGATTTATAAATCAAAAATTTTACCAAACAAGTTTTTATTTGAGTTTTTTAAATTTTTGTAAATATAAACAGAAAACTAAAAACGTAAGTGTTACCAAACAATACCGCTACTCTATATACATACATATTAGCCCTGTTTGGTGCAGATTAAAAGCTACTTATTTCAATTTTTAGCTTAATTTAAGTTATTTTGATGTGTTCGGTTTAACTTATATCTTATAGCTTATAACTTTTTGAAAGTCAGAAATCAGCTTATTTTTTGAGTGGGGCATTATGTTCATAATTATAAGCTATAAACTGTTTAGGCATAAGCTATAAGCACTTTCCCACAGCTCTGCCAAACAGAGCCATTTTACCTAAATTGTTTGTGACTGTTATATATATATATATATATTACTGATTTTTTTTAATTAAAATATTAATATTTTTGTAGGTAATATAATAAAATTGCACTAACTTTCCTATAGCAATGGGAATAATACAAGTCCCATAAGCTTTTCTGGTACTAGCACTAATTTGTCCCTAAATTATGGTGTTGGTACATTTGATGGTCATTTCTATTGCATGAGGATGAGAGAGAAAATAGAGACCCTTCCAAGAAATCTTCTTTCATGAAATCCTCTCAAGCTAATGTGATTTATTGTGGATTTAAATGGAGATTTAGAAATGAAAAATAAATAAATAAATAAAATATAATAATATTTCATAAGTAGTTATTGAGTGTTATTAGAGTACGGTCACGTGGTATTTAAAGGTGTTGTAATTGATAGAAAATGTAAGATCTATAATTTTGTGTCGAATGATTAAAAAACATAAAGAAACATGATATTTAGGGGTGTTTTGGGAAGTTGGTAAAAAGTTGACTTTTGATTTTTTACCAAGTTTTTTGACTTTTTTGAAAGTGATTTGGGAAGTTGGTAAAAAGCTGACTTTTGGTTTAAGTGTCACATCACTCTGAAATTACTAAAATATCCTTACTTTTTGATTTTTAAATTAATTAATTAAAATATTTTAGAGGGTAATTTGGTAAATTTGGTGCTGCGTTTTTTGGTCTTGCCAAATGGGCTTCTTGGGTAAAAAGCATGGCTGGCGTTTTTGATTTTGTTGGCAAAACGTTGGCTTTTTGCCAACTTGCCAAAATGGCACATAATAATTAGTCTTGAAGCATGAACACATTGTGCTTTAGGGTTATGTTTGATTCACAAGACTAATAGTGAAGTATTAATAATCCTATAAAATTAGTGTAGTATTCACTATCCAATTGGATTAATATCCATTGGATTAATAATCCCACCTCTACCCCATTACTAATAATCCTATAAATTTGTTGGATTAAATTATCCATTGAATTAATAATCCTAAACCAAAATATTAAAACAAACATAGGATAATTGGACTCACGGATTAATAATCTCAATCTCATGCTCTAATCCACCCAATCAAACATGCCCTAAGAGCATTGAATAGTTTTTCACATTTCACTTACTTTTTTTTCCTTTTCTTTTCCTATGTTTAGTTGAAAGATTTGATGGGAGAAATAGAAGGGAAAAAAAATGCAATTTCACCTTTTGTTTGATTATAATGGAAAGTATAGAGAAAAAGAAAGTGAGAAAAAAATGCAATCTCACTTTTTATCTTTTGAATTCACTTAGACTCTTTTCTTTTTTTATTTCTTAACTTTTATTTCCCTCGTCAAATTTTCCAACCAAAAAATAAAAAAAAAAAACCTTTTAAGGAATGGATACAAAGAAATACAGTATGAATGCATAGCAAAATAGTATCACCAGATTGGAAAAGACAATAAGAACATATTTAGAAGAAGATTTCTAGACAAAGATGTTAATAAATATTTCATCATCTTCAGAAAGAAAGGGATCAAATATTGATCAAAACATAATGGTGAACGTACTCTTGTAACATTAGAGGAAGAAGAGGAGAAAACTTGACTATGGTTTTTGATAACAGAGAGAGGAAAGAGAGGGGTTTGGGATAAAGGCTGTGGTGTGGCATAGGTGTTTTATGGCCTTTGTGGATACGAGGAAGAGAGAAGAAAACACAGTAGTAAATAACACACAAGGAAGAAGCTGTTTCCATCAAAGCTAACCCGGGCCAGGGTTGCGAATAACACACGTGTTATTTGCCCAACTTATTCATTCAGAGAGGCATTCAGCTACATCACGACAAACAATATCCAATCCAGATGGAGATTATTCCCATCTAATATATATATCAACAATAATCTACTTCAAACAATCCAATCCAACAGTCAAAACAACTTAATATCAGCACAGAAAACATAGTAGTAGTAGTAGTGGTAGTAGTCGTCGTCCTTGTAAGTAGTAGTAATGCTTTAAAATAGTTCCAACGAACAAACATCCAACTAAAGAGACAACACAACACCTTATCCTTGTAAACCACCACATGTCTAAAGAGCAAACATGAGACCTCACCTCAGTGGGCGTTAATGCCCGAAAA